>CAIGQQ010040079.1:2212264-2229445 GCA_903798035.1 Danio albolineatus | reverse complement strand
CATTCCTTAGATATTTGAACTGACAACAGCCTTGTTTTGACCTTTGCAATCAGTTTTTATCAACAGCCTCCACAGCACATCAGTGATTTACTTTCCGTTCGCTTCTGTTTCCCTCTCCCTTTTCTCAGGCCAATGGGGAAAAGCAGCAGACTGAGGCATGTTGACACAATTTTGATTAAAAGGCAATTCAGAGACTCCACAGCGCAGATGAAAAGCCTTTATTAATGGGGCAATAAATATGATTAGCTATTAAAGAGGACACGCTTAATAAAATAGTCTTGTAAATAAAACAAGAGACAAGGTACAGCTCCTCTCAAGATGCCATATTGTCATTCAGCTTTAAACTTTTTGTTTTATTTTTTTTTAAATACGTTAAATGTTTATTTATATATTAATGTCGCAATAATTAATGATATTATTAGTATTCCAAACCAAAAAAAAACAAAAAAAATTTTGTTGCCACTTACAATCAAGGCTTGATGTCAAATGGATTTTTATTTCATTTCACTGTACATTTTATGAGCAAATACAGAAAATAGACAAATTAATAGATAAACTCTATGTAATAAAATGTGTATTTTCCAGATTTCAGGCACTGTAGTATCTTCTAAGATTTTGTAGTGTTCAGATGTTTCGCTTTAAATCTCAAAATGGTTTTAAAGAGAGCACATATAGAGACAATGTTGTTGTCTCCTGGGGCAAATGAGAAAGAAATATTGTTGTTACATATTTTATAAAAACAAAAAGTATCGATTCATTATTAATTTGATATGAAAAATTATTATTATTATTATTATTTTTTTTAGCATTATCAACTCCAGATAATGTATAGTGTCTTCTTTCCAAAGATGCCTAACCTGTAAATGTAGACCAAATTATTCAGCAACTGCTATCGTTTTAGTTTTGAAAATTCCAAGGATACCTCTGACAGTCAGGGACTGAAAGGGACACAGTCTTATACATAGTCTTTGCAGGTATCTCGTTTTGCATGATTTCTTTATAAGTTTTGAAATGACAAATGCTGAACACAGAACAAGTTTTACTTCATATTACTTCAGCATACACTGTAAAAACTGTTAAGTTAACTTTAAATAAAGTGTGTAAACCAACTGCCTTAATATTATTAAGTAAATTAACGATGTGTGTATTTCTTAAAAAAATAAGTTAAGCAGACTTAACAGTTTTAAGTAACAACATAATTACTTTAATTTTTGAAGTGTGATCAACTTTTCATATTTAAGGCAATGGATTGACTCACTTAAAAGAATCACTTTTTATAGTGTTTTTGCATTGTACACTCTGCGTATGCATGAAGCATGTAAATCCAATGATACCTAAATAGTGTTTGTAGCTCAAATGGGTCAGCAACTGTTACCATTAGTAGGGGTGCTCGCTAACAGAAGTGCTTGACTGGTCTTAGTGTTGACTTGGACTTGGATCCCTCAAAGACTCCTGTCTTGGTCTCAATACAACACCAAAACACTGAAGTAAGGCCTATAAAATCAAGCTGTTAGTAAAAGAACAACACTGAGATTACAGAGAACAGGATGGGAAGCAATTTATATATGACTCATTGAGTGACATTATCACTGCTTCAAGAAAATGTCTTCTTCTACAGAACAGAGTGAAAAAAAATTCAAAAACAGAAGGCTTCAAAAACATTTTCAGAGAAAACAGTTTAATTCTAGTTTATGAAGCATCAACAGTGTATTTCAGATGACCTTGACACAGTTTGCATGGTGAATTTCTTTATCTTTAATTCATGTACTGAGTGAATCAGTGCTTTCTAGCTAACAAGCTGCTGGACCTTAAGCATGACCAGTGTTGATTTCAAAACATGGCAGACATCTGTCCAATGTGAAAACAAATGACCTAAATCATCATAATTGATGTCATTCATGCATTGATTTATATATCTAGCTCCAGTGAAATCAACTGCCCCGAGAAACTAGCTTGTGTAATCTAATATCAAGGACTGGGACAGAGGTGATGAGACAGCCATCTGCTCGGACCTGATCTGTCATTAACTTGTGTAACCATATACAGGTCAGCAGATCTTTCTTCTTCCCTGACTGTATCTTTCTGTTTCTCAGTGGTATGCAACCTACTGATGTTTGGCACACGCACAAATTAATTAGACAAGAAGGATCCCGAGGTACTTTATGATGTATTGCACTTTATTCATGTAAAGCAAATACTGTTTTTCAAAAGCTTGGGGTGATTAAACTGATCACCAAATGACAGTAATGATATTCATATACAGAATACTGTTCTTTTGAACTTTTCATTCATTAAAGAGTCCTGGAATACAAAATCAACTGTAGTATAAATATTAAATGTTTCCAGAGCAGTGTTCCCCAAGCCCGTTCCTGTAGGCACAGCAAGAGTACATATTTTGGGTGTCTCCCTCATCTGACCCATTCATTTCAGGTTTTGGAGTCTCTTCTAATAATGTGATGAGCTGATTCAGGTGTGTTTGATTAGGAAAAGTTAAAAATGTGAACTTTTGGTGTGCCTCCAAGAACAGGGTTGGGAAACACTGTCCCAGAGCATGATTTCTGAAGTATAATATGACACCAAGACTGAGTAAGGGCTATTTGGAAATTTAGTTTTATTTTTCATTATTTTGCTTCTGTAGCTGATTGTGAGAAAAAGAACTTCTGCATGTTCAAAATAAACAGAAAAAGCAAAAGGATTTGATCTATTATGGCTGTTGTACCATACCCATATAGAACCATGACCCCAAAAACGAGGTACGCACTGAACCATGACTCCAGTCTACCAATACAGTCTTAGTGTTTATAAAGAAAAACAATGGAAAATAAGATTCTGCCTTGCACATGTGAGTTCACACACTCACAAGACAGAAGAGTTTTTGTCCCAGTATTTGAATGTTTAACATGCAGTTTCCTAGTTATAACATTTTATTTTTTATTATTGTATTTATTTTGCGTTTTTACATCAAAAGAAGCTTTTCACGTCTGTAGCTAATTGTGACAAAACACTTCTCTCTGTTCAAAATATACAGAAAAAGTAAGCACTGGGGATTTGTTATTATTCCTGTTGCATCGTACAAACCTATCTTTCTGACTTTCTGTGGTCATTAAAAATGGCACTTTTTTGTATAGATTAGGAGTGTAACCTCTGTGCCCTGGTCAGATTCCCTCCATCACCTTTACCTAACACAACCTCCAAAACATCCCTATTCATTGAAAAAAATATAATTTTGGTGATCAGCTGGTGCTTAAAGAGCCATTAAACCCCCCGCTTTCAGTTCAAGTCTACCTCAGATTTTATTTCAAAAGAAATGCTCCGAGATGGGCATTTCAGCACTGCAAGCAGAGGGAGGAGTGGGCATGGTCAGCAGAGCAGGGCAAAAAAAGGGGGGCAAACAACTGTTGTAAGTTGGCTCACAAAATGAGACACAGACCATGAGGAGACCCATGATTTTATAGTTTACAAAGTTAAAATGCAAAGAAATAAACAGTAAGTAATTTATAGTCCTGCTACCTTTATTATTCATAATTTCATATACCCATATCATCATAAAGATAATCGTGTTTTTATAAAGACTATAAATGAGGAAGACTTCTCTTCAATCCCTGGGTCTGACTGCAGACACAGTGGATAGCAGTGCAGCAGGTTTCTTGCCCTGTCAATTCCAACCATCAACTCTGCTGGGATTCTTAAGAATTTTAAACATAGACAAATACAGCAGCACAGATATAGGTGTAGTGTCTGAATAGTAATGAACTCAACTGATAAAACTGATAAAAAGAAAACTGATAAAAAGACAAAGTCCTTCATTCTCCAATTCGCGTACAGCTCTCCTGAAAAAAATGCCTATCTGCAAACCAACAGCTTTGCTGTATCGGCCGTCAGCATCACAGGGAAAGCCATGCAGCAGACCCTGTGGATCATGGAAACAAACACATACGACCTGTGCCGTGCACAGATGCGGTCTCACCCAGTCATTGGGTTTCACAGCCTGGCAGCCTAGCAAAGCGTGCGCTTTTATGAATAATTAAGAAGCAGGGTCTTCTCATAGGATAAGAAAACTTCACCATGAATAATAATGAGAAACTGACGCGTCATCACTCCACTTGAAGAATGCGCTATGTCACCAATTTTGATAATTCCCCATTTTTTTTTAAACCCGGAAGATGGAATTAGCTGACAAAAGGTTTCTCAACAATTAAAGCTTACGGGTGCTGACACTGTATTAACTGATGCTTAATACACACAAATCAGTTAAAATAATATTTAAAAAAGTACTCCAGGGTATCTTTAACCACCATTGAGTGGTTGGGACCACCCCAAATCCTAAGCAGCATTGCCATCTACAGACTAGCCAACTACCCATTAGTAGCCTGAATAAACAATTCATGGTGACTCACACTAGTGAGTTGCTGCAATACTAGGTGTTGTGTGACCCAAGTCTCACAAAAAGGGAATGTTGGTGGGCACCTAAAGGCATATAAATGGAGAGCATGCCTGGGTGCAATGAGTCTTCTCGCAATGACAACGCAAGGAAAAAGGACAGGAGGAACAGGCGAGCAACATAATCATAATTGGAAGCAACTAGAAGGTGGGAGCAACTAGTAGAGTTAGAAATTATTTGGCTAAACATTGTAAATTTGATCTCCACTGAATACAAATCTTAATCCAGGCTGTCTATGTTGTGCTATCAAACCCATTCAACTTTTTTTGCCCGCAGTGCCTAGAGAAACATATCAGACCATATCTGCAGAGCAGCTATCCAGGAACCTTGAATGAGGGCCAAGTGACAAGTCTTGCAGATGCCGTCTACAGTTAGATCAACTTTAGCAAGCACCAGCCCTCAGAGAAGAACACCATCTTCTTTGTCAGAACTGGAGCAAAAAAAGCCTATCTGAACCACCTGTTCTTGCCAGCAAACAATGTCACAAATCTGAGTTAAAACTAAACCAGGGAAGCCAGCTGCCTTTTCCAAATACTGTAGCAATATAATTAATAAGACCAGATATAGTATAGTCCTCCGGTGTCTCCCTGCAGATCATCAGAACTCATAGTTCCTTTGGAGGACTGTATTCAGGAGGCGAGTGAGCTGAATAAAGGCAAGTACACTGAGCTGATTGAAGCAATGGTTAGCTTGGGTTTGCCTTCAAGTTTCTCTGCAGGGTTTAGAACATGCTGGGTATTAGCTGGGCCAGTAAGCAAAGGATTGTTAAGTCAGTCATAGAGGCAATAGAAATCATTTTGAGGAGGCTGTGGATCAAAAGAGTAAAGCCTTGGATGAGATGGTGCAACTGAATACAAGATGGAATTTGATCAATAGCTGCTTTAGGGTGTTGGACTGACCTGAAATTCCCTGTGATACCAGGAAACATTACTGAAGATGTGTTAGAGTGCATCAAATGATGATACAATTAAATAAATACGTTGACACGGGTACAAATTAGAATACTTTGATCAAGCAAACAAATACAACTGTAGTGAATTAGCTGAAAGGGAATTGAAGATTCATTTGAACAAGGATTCAATAGAACCGACTCTTTAAATGTGAACAAACGAATCGTCCAGCAATCGTTCGAACAGACAGTTGACCTCAATTACAGCTATTTCTAGCAAAAATAAAAACCCATTTCTGTTTAAGCAGGGTAGCAAGATCAAAATTTAAGACATTAGATTCATAAATACGCACAGGCACCTTTCTTTATACAAAATGACACTTTATTGACTAATCTAACAGAAACTAATACCTAACACAAACACATACTTACAAGTGTAGATAAGAGTAAAGAAAGTAAAAAAGAGTTTGAGAGAATGTAATGATGGAAAAACCTTGGATTTTGTACGACAATCTATGGTCTCCTTAGGGTTGCATTGATGTAGTCTGGAAGTGTTACTTGCGTTCCTTTTGTGATGTGAAGAAACTCCCTCTGTTGAGCATGTGGCCAGCTTGTGGTTCTTTGTGCTCGCGAGGCATGGAGTGGGGTGGAGTTGGTCATTTTGAGTTTGAAGCAGCAAAAAGGCTATTCGTATGACTACTGGTTTTGCAGCACACTAAACTTAACTAGACTAGACTCTCGACGGAAAAGAAAGAAAGAAGGGTATCGGAGATGGGAATGTCTGAGCTGTGCGATTAACCCATTTTGTCAGGGTCCCCGCCTACTCCCTGGAGTCCTCTGGGGTTCTCCGTGCTGGGTTCAAGTCTTTCTCTGGTCTGTAGTCTTCTTCTAGGCTGGGCATTCTCCCTCTAGCCTGGGGTGTGGTGTTCTTAGGCTAGTAGCTTTTTTCAAGGATGGTTTGTACCAACTCTCTAGGGCCAAGTTGACCAATAAGAAGTTAAACTTCTTGCAGACGAAAGTGAAGAGGGTTTGGGTGAACAGCGGACGGAGGAGGATGGCAGTTGAAGGAAATCGGTAAAATGAGGTGCCGGATCAGATTTCAGAGGTGCCGGATCCAGATCCAGCGTGTTCCGCCACAAAATAAGCCCTGCTTTTCTGGATGGGAGAAGCTGACGGTGCGTTTGCTGACGCATTTGATTTGTTAAATAAAAGCAAAATAATGATGTGTCTGATTGGCCATGTTTGTTACACAACTAATACTGTTCTGTCTCTTTATTCGGCGACTGTAAAACTCTATTTCTATAGAACTTTTTAGAATGAGGTTTGTGCCAAAGCAGCTTAAAATAGATACATGTATAGTGCAGAATGAACCACCATTTATTCTGGCATATGTTTTAATGGTGGATGCCCTTCCAACAACAACTCAGCAGATTACAACCCTCACCCACACCTTCTCTCATTCACTTAAAAATACTTAAAAACAAACTCATTGTTATTGTTGTACTATATAATCACACATTTTAATTAAAGAAATAATCTTAGGTCAACATTTCACATCTGTAAATATCTTTGGTAGATCCCACTGGATGCTTAGCCTAAAATCTAAGCACATTTAATTTCAAAGTAATCTCCGTTAACCCCTGTGCACACCGTAATGCTCCTTGTCATTAATTTGACTTGTCTTTGTCTTATCAAATATTGTGTACAAATTATTTTGCAAATCAAAGCAATCCTCTGTCTTAACCAAATAGTGCAAACAGTATGGTTCCTTTTATAGTGTTATGATGCTGTATTTTGACAGGGAGATTTTTATGACATATCTTAACATATCTTAAAACGTGTCTACTCGTTTATGATGAGAGCAAAAGAGACGATAACATCTAGTACTTTATTGTCTACAAAAATAGGACTCCCAAAACTCCTGTACTCACTCTGCTACAGGATGAGCACCTTTTATCACACCAGTCCCAAGTTGCTGTCTCAGCAACATGTCTCGGAAATTACAAAATGTGTTCCCAGCAACCACACATTGATCTAAATTTGTTCAAATCAGCTTTTACACGTCACACAGTGAGAATGAAAGAATCAAATCAGATGAGCAGATATCATACTGAATGTAAACAGCTTTGTTTCGCTCGCCATGATGTCTGATAGCAGATTTTGTAATCTGATCTAATCTCAACTGTAATCAGGCGAGAACAAATTAACCATCACACAGAGATCTGCTGTAGATATCCACAGACGCTTCCTCACTTTTGAGAGTGTGAGATGTTGTATTAAAAGAAGAGGTGAGCAGAGGTAGGAAACGTGAGCTTATTATTATTTTTATTATTAGATATTTTATTGTGTAATTTGGACTTAAATTAAATTATATTCCCAGAAAAAAACTAATTTTTACTCAGTACAATTTGACATGGACCTTCAGAGTACAGTGAACATTTCAAGCCAGTCAAACCTCACTTCTGGCTGAACTAATTACATCCATTTCAGTGCAAACTTTATTTGGATACAACTGTGCTCATTTGTCTTCGTAAAGAAATGTCTCCACAAGACAGTTTTTGACCTCAAGCTGTAGGCTTTAATTATAGCCACTGTTGAGGACGGATGACCTGGTTACAGTCAATGATTGGTCTATAAACAGTTTTATTCCAGCATTAGAGCAAAATATTCCTCTGCTTGATTTTAAGTTTAGAAATGCCACACAGCTGCTTTCAGGCTTGACGTGTAATATGAAAAACATGATATAATGAATTTCTACATTTTTTCATACAGTACATTTTTTAAAATAATTTCCATTCAACATTAAATTCAATATTAAACAAAAAGTGGCTGGTTTGGTGGTAAGAATAGTCTTGGCTAAATCATAAAAAATGCAATATGTTTTCAATTATATGATAACATGCAAACCTGTTTTAAAAAAGACTTTTCAAAGTGCCCTCTGTCATTGAATGTATGTGATCCCACCCACTGCCAATTTACCCAGTTGGCAGTGAGTATTTGCACAGTTGGTTTGCCAGTTGGTTGAAAACACAGTGAATCACAGCCATGACAACAAAAGAACTGGGAAATTACAGATTCTACATTCTTAAAGAAGGTGGTGTTGAAAGTAAACCAATTTGGGTTGTTTTACGACCCATGGCTAGATAAATCATGGACAAACCAAGCCATGGGTTATTTTAACGTGCATATCTGACTCTTCATTTAGCAGACCATACAGTACCTAATCACTTTTTTTACAGGTATGCTACACTCTTAGAAATAAAGGTACACAAGCTGCACTGGGGTAGTACCTCTTCAAAAGGTACAAATTTGTATCTGAAAGTTCCACATTAATACTTCAAGTGTTCCTCTTAATTTTTTTTAGGTACTAATATATACTTTTGAGGTACCAATATGGATGCTTAAAGTACAAATGTGTAACTTTTGAAAAGGTACCACCCCAGTACAGCTCACGCACCTTAATTTCTGAGAGTGCACTGTAACTTTTTTATTTGAACTCATGCACACAGATTAACATTTCCAGATTAATGCTTGTCATGTTAAATATTCTGCACAAATTTAATAATATTCCATTATGCCTTTTTATTATTTTTTTATTTTTATTTATTTATTCATTATTATAATTTTTTTAGTTATTGAGCCAGTGATGGACTTCTTTTTTGGTGGGTAAACCACCAACCTGCCTTTTCATTCTGTTTCCGACAATTTTGTGACATTAATTTTTGTTTATGGTCAGGTTAAAAGTAAAGTAAATAATTTTGCATGAAATATTCAGTACTACAAATACCAAATCAATAAAATCAGTTGCAAAGCAAAAATGTTTCTCTGATGCATTTAACTCATCTCTGTGTTGCGTCATGTAAACTGAATTTACAACAAATTAGAGACTTTATAGAAGAAAAACATACAGATCTTTGTTTCACATAAGAAATGGAACAATTTTGATTTCATACCATTCCAACTGTCAGTCAGGCTGACTCAGACAGTGCTTAGTGCACACTAACAAATAGTATTTGAAAAATAAAGTAGCATATTAATGACACAGTAGGAACTGTATACTTTGGATTTGCAAATGAAGTCTGGTGAAAACAGTGCTTAATCCGCCATGAACTCTGTTTGACAATAGGTAAGACCACAGGACTCATCCTCAGCAGACACCTCTATTACAGGAGACGGATCCATGGCCAGCAATACACCCTGTCCAGGACCTGCTCCTCTATCAAAATTGATTCTCATCTACAACCCCAAATCAGAAAAAAAGGTGGCACATTATGGAAATGTGAATTCTCAATTTACCTTGACTTGTATTTCATTGCAGACAATACAACAGCACATTATTTAATGTTTCTCATGATGATTCTTTTTTTAAATTTTCTTCCACATTTAAAAAAAAAGTTGGGGCGGTAAAGCATTTACCACTTTGTAATGTTGCCATTACTTTTCACAACAATTAAAAGATATTTAGGCACTGAAGACACCGGACTGAAGTGATGAAATGTTTCAAGTGTAATTTTGTCCCATTCTTCCTGCAAACCACTCTTAAGGTGGACAATAGTACAGGAGCTGCGTCCCAAATGACACACTATACACTATGCACTTACACACTCAACAGCATAGTTTAAGTATGTAGTGTTGTCCCAAATGGAACACTAATGCCTTTTTTACTAAGCGGAAGTTCAAATCGTTTTCCTGATGACGTTTGATGGTTGCCAAATTTGTGAAATAAATGAACAAAATACCAAATAATACCAACCATGAGAATAACCGCTGTAATCACTCACGTAGGAGAATACTGCTTTCACAATCCAAAATAAATAAAGTTATCCAACATGTGCGCCCAATAGCTCCGCCTCTTCCGCTACATGTGCAAGGCTGCGGTCGTTAAGTGCGTGAAGTGTCCATCATTACACACTTCATATTACCGGTGAAATGAGTGCATCATCCGGGTAATTAAAGTGCTCTTATTATTTGTAGAGTTTTCAGTGTGAACGCACTACTTACACTATTTATACTTCAAAATGGCGTAGAATAGTGCACAAGTATGCGATTTGGGACACACCTAGGGTCTTTGTTGACACATTTTTTGCTTCTAAATGTGCCACACATTCTATATTGGATACAGGTTAGGACTGCAGGCAGGCCAGCCAAG
Source organism: Danio albolineatus (assembly GCA_903798035.1). Taxonomy (NCBI): domain Eukaryota; kingdom Metazoa; phylum Chordata; class Actinopteri; order Cypriniformes; family Danionidae; genus Danio; species Danio albolineatus. Next base: position 2,218,966 of record CAIGQQ010040079.1, on the reverse strand, counting down.
TGCCCGTTTCCTCTTTCTTCACAGACTGGACTTTGTAATGTGCGCAGAATGTGGTTTTCATTGTCTTGTTGAAATATGCATGGGCCTCGCTGGAAAAGGAAGATGCATATTGTGCTCAAAACTCTATGTGTATTTTTTCGCATTAATGGTGCCATCATAGAAGTGCAAGTTACCTTTGTCAAGGGCACTGACAGAACCCCATACCATGACAGACCCTGGCTTTTGAACTTGTTCCTGGTAAGAGTCTGGATGATCCTTTTCTTCTTTGGTCAGAGCCCATAACATTCATTTCTCACCAAACATACCTGAAATACTGATTCATCTGACCACACTACTCGTTTCCACTGTGTGATGATCTACAGTCTCCCGGATGCCTTCAAGCCCAGAGTAGTTAACAGCATTTCTGGAAACAGTTAATATAGGGCTTCCTATTGGCACAGTACAGTTTTAACTGGCATTTTTGGATGTAACTGCGTTTTGTGGTACTTTACAAAGGTTTGCCAAAGTAGTCTTGAGCCCATGTGCTTATATCGCTTGTAGTTAAATGACGAGTCTTGATGTAGTGCTGCCTCAGGGATCAGAGATCATGATTGTTCAGCTTAGCTTGCGCCCATGTCTTTACGAACTGAAATTCCTCCAGATTACCTGAATCTTTTATTGATGTTATGTACTGTTGAAGATCAAATATCCAAATGTCTTCCTATCTAAATACTTTAGGGAATATTGTTTTAAAACATTTCAATTATTTTCTCAAGTATTTGCTCCTAAAGGACTAGGCATTGCTGGAATACTGCTTTTGTGCAAAATAATTACAGTACATCACATGTTGACATCACAAATTTCAAATTACATCATTATTTAACCTATTTACCTGATTATAAGCTCTAAACTGCTCCTGTCCCAACTTTTTTTGGAATGTGTTGCAGGCCTGAATGACAAGAAATACTTATATTTACAAATGACAGGAAATTGACCAGACAAAACGTGAAACATTTTGTCTTCATATTGTCTGCAGTGAAATACAAGTCAAAGTAAATTTGGAAATCACTACTTTTTATTATTATTATTATTTGTGTTTTTCCATACCGTCCCAACTTTTTCTGAAGTTTTCTTCTTCCAGTTTTCTTCTGGCCAAATGAATGATATGCAGGTTTGCAATCCAATCAGAAGTGGACAACTGGCTTATCATTGGTCCTGAGTTACAACCAGTTGTCCACTTCTGATTGGATTACAAACCTGCATATCATTCATTTGGCCAGAAGAAAACTGGTTCCTTAACTGATTCTGATTTCTCCGTTGTTTTCCATTTCTATAAATCAATGTTTTCGTTCCTGCTACTGTCACCATTGGCTTGCTTAGATAAAACACTTTTCCTCTCCATTTGCACCACACTTTCTTATAAACTCGATGTTTCTGATGAGCATTTTGCAATTGTGTCCTTTACACAGGACTTGACTTGGGCTAAACTAACTAACTAAACTAACTTAGACATGTCATGCAATTTATATATTGCTACTCCTTTGTATATATTGTGATTATTTTATTCTAATTTTTAAGTTTGGATAAAGTATCTGCTAAATGAATCAATTTAAGTGCAGTTGTGGTATAGAGTTATGGTTAATCACATCAATCAACAATAACATTTGTATCAGACTGAACTGAACCATGGGCGCCACGGTGGCCGAGTGGTTAGCACGTTCGCCTCACAGCAAGAAGGTCGCTGGTTCGATCCCCGGCTGGGCCAGTTGGCATTTCTGTGTGGAGTTTGCATGTTCTCCCCGTGGTTGCGTGGGTTTCCTCCGGGTGCTCCGGTTTCCCCCACAGTCCAAAGACATGCGGTAAGCTAAATTGTCCATAGTGTATGTGTGTGAATGACAATGTATGGATGTGTTTCCCAGAGATGGGTTGTGGCTGGAAGGGCATCCGCTGCGTAAAACAAATGCTGGATAAGTTGGCGGTTCATTCCGCTGTGGCGACCCCGGATTAATAAAGGGACTAAGCCGAAAAGAAAATGAATGAATGAATGAAATGAACTGAACCATTGAATTAATTAGAACAAAACCAGCATTCCTTGGAACTGAATGTACCTTATGAACTGAACTTGTTTCACACTAATGAAACTTTAAACAACTAAATTTTCATTCTGCAATAGAAGGAGAAATGACTTGACTTGTTTTTTCACGGTTTACTTCTTTTTGTCGATCAGACCCTGAAATGACAGTAATTAAAGAAATGTCCCCGTCTCTCTTGTGTTTATCACCCATTCCCCCCATACTGGACATTCTGTACATCTCTCCATACAGCCCATTGACTTACTCCACAGCTCCTAACTGACAAAACCTCAGCATTAGCAATCGCATTGCAGACGGAGGCCGTCATGCTCTACCTCTCTCATATCACACAGTCTGCAGGGCACAGAGTCACTCCAGAGTTTCGACTTCCATCCACACACTGACTCTCTAGGCCTAAAATAACCCAGGCACATCACCAATCATAATGATTGGATAATTATATTAGGAGATGACTATGGCCCTTTGCCTTGCTGCCTGACTGACCCCAGGCTTCGTTTTCTCCACTCTTCTTCTAACATCCTGTGGGCAGTGCCAAATGACTAGAGCGGTGAAAAATGGCTCCCGTCTGACAGTGCTCTCGCCTGTCTGGGAGGCCGAATTTATATTCAGGCTTCCCTCTCTCTTCAGCCATGTATGTTTCTGTGGCCCAGGAGGAATGCTGGACTTATGGATGCAGTCCTTCTGGGAACTCCCATGGGACTTTAATTATCTGTGAGCGAACGGAGCCGCTGAGCAGAATCGTGTGGATGAATGTGTGCATCCGAGGGGTGTTTGCGCTCAGTTTTGGTCTCTTTTTCCTCTTTTCCCTCTCTCTCCTCTCTGCCATCTTCATTGGTTAGATACTGTGTGACCTGAATGGGCAAAAATGCGAGCTAAATGAAATTGTCTAGGGAGACAGCCTGTCTGGAAGCTGAAATTCATCGTATGCACACCGTCTCATTGCCCTGCCCACACCTGAACAACTGTGTGCTTTTATAGCATAAGAATATTCAATATTTGAACAGCAATATAGTTTTCACCCCCACAGTTTAAAACGAATGTAGTATTTTCAAATGTTTTTTATAAAGATTTATATAAAATAAGTGTTGTATTGATTAACATGTCAGGAGTTCTTGTGATAAATACATTTCTAAAAGTGCTGTTGACATGAAATCGACCCAGATTTTGATAAAAACACAACAATCCAAACATACAAAAAAAAAAGAAAAAAATCTGAAAAAAAAAACATGTAATAACTGGGTTAGCTATGTGTAATAGTACAGTACAGTTTTTTTTTTCATTGTTTCAATCAACTTACATTTTAATGAAAGAAACTTAATTTCTATACTAATTAGTTGTGTTCTCTATGTGTATGGAATACTTTATTTGTTACTGACATCTGGTGAAAATTTCAAGGCAACAGCACCCTTAGGGTGTACTCACACTATGCTATCTGAACAGTGCTCAGGCCCGTTTTCCGAATTGTTTGAGAAGTGTGAGTGCTCTGAATCGGGCTCAGGCACGGTTCAGTTAGCTGGCCCTGGCCCGGTTGGAAGAGGTGTGTCTGAGCGTGGTTCACTTGGGCTTTGGTGTGGTACGTTTGTAGTGTGAGTGCAAAGCGTGCCTGAGCCCGAAACTGAAGAGGAGACGTGACTTTTTGGGACTGTTTCAACTGGATTTATTAATCATTCTTATTGTTTAATGAACGCAAACTGTCGTAGATTATTAAAGACGCAAACCCCTCTCTGCACGACAGCTGCACCTTCAGCAAACCTCATAATTTCTGCAGCACGAGGACTTTATGATTGTTTATGAGCGTCAAAAGTGGCTGATCTGTTTGGCAAAATATTTGTCTGTGTGTCACTGCATATCAAACCACTAAAACGATATAATGATATAAAGAAATCTCCACTGTGCTGAGTGAGAGAACTTCTCTTAAACTGAACAGCGCATCATCGATGACATAAGCGGGCTGAAGCCCGAATGTAATGTGAGTGCGGGCCGTCGGGGGAGACGGGAGGGGGGACAACCGTGCTTTGGCCTGGTTCAAGGCAACGGTACATAGTGTGAGTACGCCCTTAGAAATGTGTTTTCAGAGAAAAATGATGACACGTTCAATACTTATTTTACCCGCTGTGTGTATATATACACCAATGTTTTTTTTTGAAGAATTGTACCATTTAACATTTACACTTTCTGCTACAGCAAAGCTTCCCTATATAACAGAACATTCCCTCTTCCATGTTTGCCTTTGGATGATGTTCTTTAGCTCAGAAATGTTGCCTTTTACCACAAAGCCACCTTTCCACTGCACATGACATTTGGACACAACTATCGCAATACGCCCCCTTGTTGCAGTCGCACAGAATTTTCAGAGTTGTCGTGCAGGGGGAAAAAACTTTTGGAGGGAATGTGGGGACAACATTAAGAATTATATTTTGTTTTACTCATTTATGAATATAAATATTTTTTTTATATATATAGACTTTTTTCGGACTCAAAAAATAACGAAAATCTTCTATTTCTCATCTCGCACGCATGGACCTGCTTGGACAACACTGCAATACATCACATCCGGTCGGCCGGTCGCATACGGTCTAGTTGCAGGGGTTCAAATATTTTAACGGATCCGCAGCTCAAATCGGATCCGAATTTTCCAAATACGGAGATGATCAGAACTCCACGCAGCACCTGGACTACTCTGCATTGGAAGTTAATGACTTCCGGTCGGTCACTTGTTATTTGTTGTATGCAGCGGAAAGGTGGCTTAAGACATAACCATCTTGCATACTGTTCCAGTTTGGTCAAATCAGTCTATAAAACATACATACATTACATACATACATTACATACATACATAAATTCATTCTTACTTTCCTTGATAAAGGGCTTATTCCCATTATTCATCAGATGTTGCTACAGCAAAATGAACCACCAACTTCTGAAGCATAAGTTTTTGTGGATATGATGGATAACAGTGAAAGCCCTTCCAGCTGCAACCCAAAACTAGGAAACATCAACAAACTCCACACAGAAATGCCAACTGACCCAGCCGGGACTCAAACCAGCGACCTTCTTGCTGTGAGGAGACTGTGCTAACCACTGAGCGACGATGTTGCCTGTCTATAAAACATTATTCTAAAATTTAACAGGTCTCCCCATATTCAATAATCTCCGGCATATTAACTTGAGTGCTTATAATGTTTTCCATGGCCAAGAGTGCTGTACAGCAATATGAAGGCCACACTTGTCTAGTGTTCTCATACCCTCTTGCATTTTTTCTCTCCTCCTTTCATCAGGTCATCTTGCAAGTTGTTGGCAGTAAATTAAGGATTTTTGCAATGGCACTGATCAAACATTAATTAATCTAATCCAATTAAGCAAGCCCGATAAAAGCTATTACCACAAATCTAAAAGATGCTATTTTACATGAATGACTGGATATCATAAGCACCTCCACAGAAGCACACAGGTTTGGAAACAGCCCTAGTTGTTTAAAATGCCTGACTTCTTTTCATCAAAAAGGTCAGAATGAATGCATTTGTATTATATACACACCCCCTTTTTTTCACGCCTGAGGGTAAAGGAGAAAACCTCTGGCTCAGTGGGGTCAGCTAATATCTGGCTGGATTTGCTCATGTGATCTCTTTGCTCATTTTCTATGGCTGTAAGCAGTGCACCGTGAAGGGCTGCTCACATGCACATTTGCCTCTCCACCAGACACCGCTCTCAATATCTTTTGGCTTGCTTCGCATGAACAGAACTCACACCATCTATACTTAATATTTAATATAAACCACATAAATATTTCAGCAATCCCGAAGCTTAATATAATATTTGCTTACATTGCAAGAAGAAAAAAAAAAGAGTATAGTTTTTCACCAGGATTGCATCACAACGGCTGCATATAAATCTAACTATACAAAAAAAAAGAGGATTATGAAAGATTAGACAGTGCTGTATCCAGATTAAAGAGGACATCTGTGTGCTTCCTGCCACCATCTCGATTGATGAAAATGTGAGTTTGTTCAGTCACCTCATGTGTAAATGGATTTCACCAAATGCCTCAGTTAATTTCTACATGATAATGTCACGCTGCTTCCTGGCTTGACAGCATACAATTACAAAAACAATTAAGCGTTATCCAGACCTCAGTCATGTTGTGGGACAACAATACATGCACACTGCGATACCAGAGCGGTGTTTCCCTGTATCTTTTGTGCCATGTTCTTGAAGCTGCTGCGCTCTCTCAGATAAGAACCTAAGCCTTTTATTCTTCGATAACATCTTTGCTTTGTGCTTTTAGAGTCAAACACACATTAAGAGAACAGTCTGTGTGTGACATTACACGTAGCGCCACCTGCTACGAGACCCGTCAAGGTATAATGTCATTTTTCAGGCTAATTTTCTTTTGTTTGTTTGGTGATACGGTTTGCTTTGACAATGACTTATTGTGATGCATGTCCGATAAGGCAAAATGATTGTCATTACCTTGCAGAACTAATTCTATATATCTGATGTATTATCCCTTCATATCTTTTAATAACATTGAAATTATTTTTTTTTGAAGACAATGCTGGCTTTGATTCATAAATAATAGTTGATGTTGCATTTATAGTATGTATAATTTGCACTGGGCGCCACGGTGGCC
>CAIGQQ010040079.1:2183160-2207264 GCA_903798035.1 Danio albolineatus | reverse complement strand
TCTAAATAAATAAAAAAAGTAGCTCTTTTAAAAAGAGTAGTGAGTATCTTTTCTTAAGAGTAATTAGTAAGTGTTAAGCTGTAAAAATAATCCACCTTATAACATGTAAATTAAGTATGTAGCTTACATCACTGCAGTTTTTTTAAGAGGGTTTCTAAGTGTAAGTTAAATTATTTGCCATTAATGGACTTTTAATTTAAAATGTGAGAATAATTTAATCCGAGACCACATTACATTAATACTGTACATGCACCTATAATAAGATGTCAGAAAGTAGGTTGATGCATTTACATGCAGAGCTAAATCTGTGTAAACTAAGAGGCAAAAATCTAGCTGTGATGATATGTTAACACTTAGTTAATGCACTTTGAACCCTGACTAAACAGCTACCAGTGTTCAGCAGCTATCGCCTTATGCATGTACAGTATACGTAACACTACGCAATGCATTTACATATTGTTTAATTACTTTTATAAGGGGTTTAAACACAGTTGCTACTAATGATAAAATATTTCTTTATTTAATTTATTTGGTAATCACATCTTCAGAAACACTTTGATTGACATTCTCTCTTTGTACATATCGATAGAGGGGGATATCGATAGAGCAATTAGTGACAATCTCTCCCACATTAGCATAGGATGTTAGTCTTGTTTTCAAATCTGCTGCTATGCTGAAACATAGGTATTTGTAGCTCTTTTGACCTCTTTTCTTTTCATCTGTGGACCATAAAACATGTATTTTACATGCATGTGTATATATATATTTTTTTATTTTTTAAAATTTTTTAGTGGTGTAGTGGTTAGTGCGTTGACTCATGCACTCTGATCACATGCTCGTGGCGACCTGAGTTCGATTCCGCCTTGTGGTCCTATGCTGATCCCTCCACTCTCTCTGCTCACCATGCTTTCCTGTCAATTCTCTCCACTGTCCTATCTAATAATAAAAAGGTGAAAACCCTGAAAAAATAAATATAAAAAAATAAAATAAAATCCTTTTAACTCACAAAACAACATATTATACAATAGAAAAGCTATGACCGCATAAAACAGCAGCATAACAGTTTGTCATTGTGAATCTTTACAAGGTCAGAGTTAAAAACGAATGCAATGGTTGAAAGTGATTGTCGGCTAGAAAGTTATTGCATTAGGCTGGAATCTGCAGCTGGAACACCGATTCATCTTGACAACTTTGTACGTCGGTGACATGACAAGATTTCATCTGTGTTGTTTCCAATATTGATTGGCTGTTTCTTCCCCCTGTTTCCCATGAAAATCACAATGCTTTTAGAGCCATATTTGCCCAAGCAAGAAATCAAATTAGAATCTGTTTTGACAGTATCTTCTTATGTACTTATGGTGAATGTGTTTGTCTTTCATTTGGAAACCCTGACTGCTGGGATCAAAGCATGATTATATTAACTGATTTTAATCAGCACTTCAAATGGCATGCCAGACCACTTTGTAAAAAGATTAGATTCAGAAACCGAGATGCAAGAGAGCTTTTTTCAAAGGTTGCAAAAAGAGACACTTTTGATGAAAATTAGAGCAGGGTTTTTCAAAATATATGAACATACTCAATAAACCACATATTGTATTTATTCTGGACGTTCTTATGTGCAAAATTGTCATGGTATAGCACCAGCAAACACAAAGTTGAAGCATAATTAATTTGCTCTTTAATTATGTATTGTTTCAATCACTTCATTTCACATGGTAAATGGAAATTTCGTAATCTCTGTTTACACACCATGTTTTCTCAAACCTGCATAACTTCTTTCATCTGAAGAACATAAAATTGTTTTAATGTTTAAAACAGATAACAAATTATGACACAACTCAGTTGAGCTTTGAGTCCAGTTTGTCACTTGAACTAATTACGTTTTTATTTTTTTATTTTTTCACAAGGTACAACAAAATGTGTTGTCAAAAATGTAAGTAAATAAATACCATATGATTATTTTCTGACTGACTCACTACACTGAACAGTCTCTCTTCAAACAATTGTGTTTATGACAATACATAAACAAAAAAATGATATTATCAAGCAGCATAATGAGCTGTTTTTAATGCTTTAAAATCGATGAAAGTAAATGAGATCGGAGATCTTGAGCCAATAAGGTGCCAATGGCTGCACCCACTCATACATGAAAGGATAACATTAATAACGTGTAGATACGTCTATTCAAACACTTTGGAGCATATTTGCAAGTTGGTTAATAGCCATCGGCTGCCTGGAGAAGCACAGACAGTGTCCTCGAGATTACACAGAGCTCAGAGGAAAAATAAATACATGTTTGTCCACACAGACGAACAATAATGATCTGTTTATGTTTATCCCTTGTAACAAGCAGGTGTCCTTGGTGTGGTTCTGCTGCATCCGAACAAACTGCTGGTGACGTGTAATCAGTCTAATCAAACAGTGAATTTAGCAATCATACTCACTCCCATACCTTTTCAAAGGAGGCAACATGAAGACACCAAAATAAACTTAGAGTGCAGAAACTCCATTGAAAATACTGGGGTAAAATAAATTCCCATATTTTAAAGACATGGCTTGAAAAAATAGGAATTTACTGCAGTGCATCTTGTCCGCTCAGATACAAACTTTATATCGTATATCAATCAGGCAGTGAAGATGACTGATTTTTAAAGAAATCAGATGTTAAACATGGTGATTTATTAATGAAGCGACAGTTCACCGAAAGCGTGTGGACTGGCTGATTGAAAATTAAATGTCCATGTGCATACAGTACACCAATTCACCAATATGACTTTCATAAATTCCATGTATTACATGATACTCATTATCTTTAAATAATCTTTATAGTTATCTTATAGTGTTTGGTCATGTTTGGTGTGAACGGGTGACTACTAATGCTTCATATGCTTTAAAATAGTTTAACAATAGTTAAATAGTCCTCTCCATGTATCCAGTGTATATAAACTATTTATTGATTGAATTTGCAGAAAATGTACTATATCGTGATATATCCATTGATATAAGAATATGATTTGACGTATATATCATGATGTGAGATTTTTTGCCTTAGAACTATCAATGCATTAAAAGGATTTATTGCACACCTTCTAGCCAATCAGAATCAAGCATTTTAGCAGACCATGGAGCAATAACTTATAATTTATTGAATTGTTGTATAAAGTCAGTATCAAATTTGTATTCATGGTTTTAGGTAATGGTTTGTATTCAGGCTAACTGTATTCAGGAAAATAATCTGAATAACCCAATCTAATTTAAAATGGCACTTCAAATATTTATAAACAGTGCTACCTTTTGATAAATATTAGCACAATTATCATTTCTTAAAATTCAGTAATAATGCATTCATTGATTTGACTGTACTGACCTAACTGGACGCTGCAAAGATACATTACAGTTGAATCATCTGTGCAATACCACTATTAAACTGGACCAACGCTGAACTGACAGCAGCTGAATAAATGGCAGTATTGTCTTTATTATATACAAAACTGTTGCACTGACATTTGAATTTGAAAACTCTGTTGTCATGGTAACACTGGAAAATAGGATGTTGTCTATAAATTAATATGCAGATATGATACATAATGATACACTTCTGGTGAAAGCTTAATGTTACTATTTTCAATTTCATAAGGATCCTTTTACATTATCAGTGTGTGAGGGAGCCGTAGGTGAAGACATGGAAACGGGGTGAATCCAAATGCTGGAGGTTTAATAAGCAAACAGCAATTAACAGGCAGGGTCGAAGTCACAAACAGGCAAATGTGGATACAAACGATAAGGCAGTCCAAAACAAGCAAACAAAGCAGAGTCCAAAATCCAAAGAAGCAGTGGTCAAAAGGCAGGCAAAGATCATAACAATAAGGCAAAACACAATGGTAAAGGATACGCTCGGTAAGGCAGTGGAACTGGCAATACTTCGCAAAGAGAAGGTCTACACAGAGTGTTTATATATGGTGGTGGCAGGAAGTACCACCAAGGAAGTGCAGAGTCAATATTCTGGAGAGCGCTCCCTCTGGTGGTGGGATGAATGAGACTCGGCCTCATTCGTTACACAGTGTTGTAATGCAATTACAATGCATTCAGTTAAATAGGTTTAAGCATTCATTTACTGTAGTTGTTCAAGCGTAAAACCAGATGGAAGACTGTGTTACCGCTAGTGCCGTCAGGATCAGCAGACGAGCAGAGAAACTCCACTGAAAATACTAAGGTAAAATAAATGGTCATATTTTAAAGACGTGGCGAGGAAAAAGTAATTTAATGCAGTGCTTCTTGTCTAGCTTGAGACCCACTTTATTTCGTATATCTATCAGTCAGTGAAGATCACTGATCATTAAAGAATTCAGACCTTAAACATGGGAATTTTATAATGGAAATACAGTTCACAGGAAGCGCTGAGGCTGGCTGGCTGAAATTAAAAGTCTGTGTGCATTTACCCCTTTGGCGAGTAATTGTGAGCATGTTCTCTATGATTGGCATGGGGAACGCTCATGTTTTTTTAAAATAAAATAAATAAAAGAAAACTAATAATGCTACACATTACAGTGTAGATTAAAAAGGCTTTTATTTCAAACTAAACTGCTCAAACCTGTTGGTTTGGATTATAATATAACATTTATGCACCCATACACAGTAATCAACAAATATTATTGATATTCAATAAAAAAACTCTGCACCTTGGCAGAACAGTAGGAAAACAAATGACTTTTATGAACACGTATTCTAAACCTGAAAGCCTTAGATGAAAACTGATCTTGTGAAAGTTGTGAAAAGACAAGTTTTGTGAATACTTAACTCACTTGTGTTTTGTTTTCTCTTTTCCAGTGTTTTACAGATATCTGTTGGCATTATTTGCAGTATTGTCCACTCTGTATTGCCTTTTACCATCATATTATTGACATCATTCCTTATTGTCATCATTCCTATCAGTTCTCCTGACAGTTTTTCACCAGTACGCATACTGTAGAACAGTCCCCGTCTCTCTCAGATGAGCTCAACACACCTCTTTCTGCAGGACAGTGGTGGGCAATTGCAGAGGTCACATACCCCATTTATGAAGAGTCTGAGTATAGAGACTGCACCTCATTGCAGTGGCAGGATTCAATGAAGGCACAAAAACCATCAAAGCCTTCATCATTGTCCTTCTATGATGCAACTAACAACATCAAACAAATACAGTCACCACACTCAGTCTGTTCAGATACAAGCTGACATATATCTCAGCCTGGTCTGAGAAGAGGCATCTCACCACCTTTTCGTTGCCTCTCAGGGTTACATCAGAAATCCATTTTCCACCAGCTTGAACCAGGTGCTAGTTCGAAGCCAGTGCTATTCCCAGTTTGTAGCTGGTTCATCTGGGGAGCCTTCTAAGAACCGCTCTGCATTTTCCACCCAGCTGGAACTGCAGAGCCAGGTTTGATGTCACCACATATACTGTATGTACATTCCATCTTTCATTGCAACACAATGTGTAAGTGCTAAATACTGTATAATTGTAACATCAAAGATGTGCTGCTAATAATAATAATAAGAGCTTTGCTAATTTACATCAGCGTCCAAAGACAGCGCATACATAGTCAGAATCAGAAAGAGCTTTATTGCCAGGTATGTTCACACATATGAGGAGTTTGTTTTCGTGCCAGAGCTTCTGCAGTGCAACAGAATCACAGAGACAGGACAAAAAAAAAAAAACAGATAATAAATATATTAAAAAAATTGAAGTAAGTGTTAAATGCAAATATACAAATGGACAAGTGTAGGTACAGGTGTATTACTGTATACAACGTTATATGTGCAGCTGTTATGTGCAGATTGGCATGTAAAGTGTGTTAAATAAGTGTATGTGTGTGTAAAAAGTGTATTGCAAGTAGTGATGTTGGTTCCACGATTGTTATCATCCAGTGTTCATGAGATGGATTGCCTGAGGGAAGAAACTGTTTCTGTGTCGGGCTGTTCTGGTGCGCAGTGCTCTGTAGCGTCGACCAGAAGGTAACAGTTCAGAGGCAGTGTGCTGGGTGTGAAGGGTCCAGAGTGATTTTGGCAGCCCTTCTGGTCGCTCAAGTTAAGTACAGTTCTTAGAGAGTAGGGAGGATTGTACCAATGATTCGCTCAGCATTCCAAACTATTCGACGTAGAAATGTATTCATGCAGGACACATTAATTTGTGTGAATGGAGATTATGAGAGATAACAACATGTTTATGCAGTGTGGAATAATTTGTGGAGATGGCAGATGCAAGGGAGAATAATGTAGCAATTGTTTAAAGTTATGTTTTGTTGCTGTTATAAATATGACACTCAAAACAGTTTCTATGATTATGAGAAGGCTCACTGAAGGTGTAAGGTGTTCTCAGGTGTAAAACTGAAGACCACGGAGCAAGAGAAAAAATGTGGAGGCAGAAGAAGCCACAGGGAGCACTCTGCTGGGTGCCCAAATGGAGCACCTTTCAGATTCAGTAATGGAGGAAATGCCAGCATCTGATAAATATGGAAGCTACAGCCGAGAGAGCTTCTGACATGATCCCAGAGATGAAAAAGCTGAAGATACATTATACATTTAGAAACATGGCTGCTGCCGCTGCATCAGCTATTTAAATCCTCATTTTATAAACACTTTTCACCTCAACAAAAAGGAAAACCTGTCCCTGCTAAAAACCTCAAAGCCACTGAAGCGAAGACAAGATCTTGAACAAGACAAGATTCCAGAGGGAAAAAAAAGCCTGAAGGTCCATGAACTACTAAGAACTAGCTGCTGCAGCTGCATCAGAGGTCTAAACATGTTCTCTGAATGGATCTTCTGTCACCTCTAAACTGAGACAATATATCCCTGACAAGACCCCAGTACAAGAGGTGGAAGTCTCTACTATACAAGGATCACCTGTGGCTGTGAAGATCCAAGAGGATGATCTGCAGTTCAAGCCCCACTACCTGTCTCCAGGATGCAGAGAACAGAGAACCTGCGCTTGCTGTAACTTCATCCACAGGCTATCCACAACAGGATGCAATGTTCCATGATATCCTCAAGGAACAAAAGCAAAAATGGAGGAAACCCCAAAACCCAGACAATGATCACCTATATCTAGTTCTCAGCTTTCTACAAAAAGAGCATTGTTTAGTCTCTACCAGTATTGCTTAGGCTTGTTTATAATACAATCAATTAAGTGTTTACTGCATCCTTTGTTTAAATTATCTAATCACACAGTCCCCTGAAATACTTGATTCTGATTGTTCAATCATGTTATTCCAAGGTGTGTTATTCTCCAATAACCAATTAAACTGGGGGTCGTCAAACTTGGTAGTGAAGGGCCGGTGTACTGCAGAGTTTTGATATGATTTGCCTCAATAACTTGCCTGGAATTTTCAAGCATACCTAATACCTTGATTAGCTTCTTGAGCTATTTGATTTGGATTAGAGCTAAACCTTTCAGGACACCATCCCTTCAGGACTTAAACCCTGTATTAAACTAGACTCATCCACATACTACAGATCATCATGACTGTTAGTGAATAGCTAGTAAATAGTCCGAGATAAGCTAAAAGCAACCATATGAACCATTTATAGTAATGGTTCTTCTTTCCCCAATCACCTTAACCCTAGTATTATGAACCTATATGGATATATGCATGCATAGCCTGAATACTACAACAAACTCATTAGTCATGTTTAGTCTTTGCATTCTTACACTGATATGTGAAGGACAAAAGCTAACAGGGGCTGGAAACATTTCCAACTAGAATACAGAAAACACAATGATTAGAAAGAGTGTCATCTTTCCTGCTGTGTGGTGATCTGCTCACCACCTTCACATCACTCATCTACTGTCCTCTGAATCGTGCCACAGAATACAAACATGCTCTAATCTTCTCTCAGGGAAACAATTTGATGATGTAAATCTCATTTAACCTGTGCAATTATTTATCAGCACCTTGATGTACTTAATGTGGAGGCTTCTTTCATGCACTCCCACAAGACACAATCAAACATCTCTGCACTTTCTCTCATCCCTGTTGTAGTTAAATGCAGGCATGTCAAACATATTCCCTCAGCTCTAGGAAAAAAAAAGTGATCTCTGGTGCCTTCAGTCTAGCGTTTATTCCACAGTTCAATGTGTAAGAAGAGTCATTCAATTCTCTGGGAATTCACTCAGACTTCAGTCGGTGTGCACCAGCAGAAGGAAGCCATATTCCCGAGTCACTCTTTATTCTGTGTGAGGGACTGAACAAGACGCTCTAATGTTTATTATATTAAAAAGCTCAAACTTGAAAAAGACTTTCAAAGAAATGAAAGTCTGATCTCTTTCTCCTTTTCCCCCACTTACTGTTCTATTTCTTCCACATAGTCACCTCTCATATCGACTTTGATAAAACATTTCTTATTGCTGGCAGTGCTGTAGATGTAGGCTTCTCCAAACACGTATCTCACTTCAAAGAGTGAGTGGATTATTTATATTATAGTGGTGTATTACAGTTTAGGCCCATCCTCTCAGGCCACCCAAGAGAAAACCAATGGCAGTGAAAGATGGTATGGTAGGCATAGACAGATTAATCGATGTGACTGCGAGTCAATGCCACTAAACCCCTCTATGATCTTCTATTTTCTTTCATTTTACATTTTCTCTATCTGACAGTCGCTCACAGGCCTAAATTCTGAAGTGAAATAGGGGTGGAAAGATTCCTCTACAAAGTGTCGACACACATTGGGATCATACCTGCCCCGGAGAAAATTATAGTAACAAATACAGATGCTTCCAAAAGCAGACTGAGCTCGTTTTTGAAATCGAGGTCACGCGAGCACATGAAAATAAATCAGAGCGGCTGGATTATGAAATCCCTTTGTCTCTAATGTTATTGGACACATTGTGCAGCACTTAGGAATACTTCTCACTCTCCGAGCACCGTTTTGAGAGCCGGGACCCATTTGCACCGAACGGGTCTATTAAGTGCCAAGTAACTTTATTTGTGCCTGTTTTAGATTACATAAATCTTCTTCCGTGAGTCCCAGTTGGTACTGTTAATTCCTTATTAAGAGCAGAGGAGCCAGAGGCTGGCGAATGATTGCAAAGCATGCAGACTGTTCTCTTCCTTATAACCATAAATGTTAACATTAAAGAGACAGTTAAACACTACAGCGAGACTTTACAGCTGAAACACATACTACTCTTGACAATACAGCACTAAAAGAGCTTACTTTGATTCATTAAGACTTGAATGCATGCAGTATCAGTTGGCAATAACATGAAAAAAGTACTTGAGTACAGTGCTTTCATTGTAATTATCTATACCGTTTGCTTAAGGACAAAGCAGGCAAATGTTCTACACAGTGTTTACCTTGATGCTTTTTGTGTAAATGCATTAAACTGAGGCCACATACCTTTGTTTCATGGGTGTTTCACCTCTCCACAGATGTAGCACTGTGATATTGCACCATGATCCATTTGTCATACTCTTCTTATATACAGTGAATTCTCTGACCTGCACAACCCTGATAAAACGGTCAAGACCAAGCATAAATATCCTGCACTTCTGTTAAAGAACAGATTTTCTGGTGAAAAAATAAATAAAATAAACTGTTCCATGTCAAAATACAGCTTTCTGATTTCTGCTACAGAAGTGCATCTTTGGAGTATTAGAAACATAAGTGATGTATAAGTTATCTGATGAATAATTCTGTCTTATTCTGATTAAATAATTGAATTATTGTAACATTAAGGTCTTACCTTGACAACTGTGGCAATCGGATGGGTTCAGTTCCAGAGTAAATCATTCTGTGAACTTTCCAGGGCTGTTCGGCACAAAAAAACACATAAAATCAGGCTACACAATCTCACAGGAAGTCCTAATTTAGCTAAGAAAATAAATGAACATGATCTTCTGAAATGTATTTATTATGTATTATGATTTAAGGAAACTATGTAAATCTAAAGTCATCAAATGAAGTGTACTAATAAGCACAAACATATAAAAAATATGCTTGTGCCTACTAACAATTTGTTTACCAGTGAACTCATCTGGCTGAAGAACAGGGCAGTATCACACTTAACTCATAAGACTGAAGTTGGGCTTGATTCAAATGTAGGTTTTGTAATGAATTAATATAATTATTATTTTTTTTATAAATAAAATTGATTTTTTTGTCATATTTAGAATCATTCTTTCATTCATTTTCTTTTCGGCTTAGTCCCTTTATTAATCTGGGGTCGCTGCAACCCATCTCTGGGAAGCATCTATACACCCTCATTCACACACATACAATTTTAGCCTACCTAATTCACCTATACCACGTCTTTAGACTTGTGGGGGAAACCGAAGCACCCAGAGGAAACCCACACAACCACGGGGAGAACATGCAAACTCCACACAGAAATGCCAACTGACCAAGCCTAGGCTTACCTTCTTGCTGTGAGGCCAACGTTCTACTCACTACGCCACCGTGGCGCACATATTTAGACATGTAAAAAATAAACTAACTAACTTACTAACTAACTAAACGAATAAACAAACAAATAAATAAGTAAATAAATAAATAAATAGTAGTGCATCTTGGGTAAAGATGTAAATTATGTAAAACTACATTGCATTTGATGTAAATAAATAGAGAAAGCTAACCAAAAAAAGGCAATCAACAATCATATTTAAATCCATGTCCCCATAGTAAATCTGTCAACCCAAGGCAGTGTGACTGAGAAAAAAAAAGGCAGTGTCCCTAGTTTGGATCAGGTGAAGCAAGGCTCAGCTGATCTGAGCACTATGAGCATGGCTGATGCTAGCACAGTCTGACAGTGTGATGGATACCGGCGAGTGAAAAGCTAATAGATTTTCTGTTGATCTGATGCCACTGTTTGCTGCAGCTGGACCTCTTCTTCCATCCCACCCTGGCATATGACTGAAAATGCTGAGGGCTTTGGGGAAACGATTTCCAGAGACAGAACCATTTTATTTTTAAGTACCACTAAATGATACCCATTCTAAACTTCAAAGTGTGTTCGATAAGCAATATTTCACATGCCCAAAAAAAACAACATCTCTGAATTGACTTTGACAGAACTCATAAAGACTGCTGCGATAAAATGATTAAAGGAAAAAACAACAACATTTAATGTTAGAGGTCAGCGTTATAAAACAGTCTGCTGCATTTTTTCAGCCATTTCAGTTACCGTATGATTTTCTAAATGTGATTACTCCTCATAAACACACCTGAAGCACCAACACACACAATTCAAAGTGAATTTGTGAGCTGCTGACCCATTTAGTCACACTAGATGAGGTGTGGGGTGAACCTGAGAATTTGTTTTAAAGAACAGCCATGTGTCCTGCAGAGAGAGGCCGCTCTACATCCAGGCTGTGCTACTTAACAGACTGCAGCCTCAGCACAAGAAGTTAAGAGAAACAGTTTCCCGTTAATCAGGGCAGACACGAGAAGTAACCTCACAATCCATCTGCCTGTGCACCTGCCGGCACTCTCAGTCCCTGGCACACGTCTATTCCTTACACTCGAATTGCTTCGGCACTGGCTTTCCAAAGGGAGACGCCTAAACATCTGGCACTAAGTCATAATCAAGACCGGAGGACCAGGATGTCACCCTTGTCTGACCTTGGACAGACTGTGCGATAAAGGTTCGGGACACCTTCAAGCAAGTCAGAATAGATATACAATTTATTAATTAATTGACATTCATGAGCAACAAAAAAGAAAAAAAGGAACAATTGCAAAAGTGTGATGATAAATAACAATATAAAATTGAGTTCAGTTAAAAATAAGTAAATAAAAATGAATGAATTAATGAATGAATTAATTAATTATGTGTGTGTGTGTGTGTGTGTGTGTGTGTGTGTGTGTAGGTGTGTGTACCTTCTCCTCACAAGTATGACCAGTGGCACAAGCAGTGACCACATGGAGACCAAAAAAACAAACAAAAGAAAAACGACTCATAAACATACCTGTCAACCCTCCTGTTTTTCCTGTATGTTCAGTCTTTCTCTGAAGTGTGGCAATAAACATTAAAGAGCCGATCCTCCCTCCAACTCATACCGCCAAACCACCAGGGGCCACCCCTTGCTCTTAAATGTGAGTCAGTTATGTGCTTTCGTTTTATTTAGGCATGAAAATAAGTATAAAAACGGCAGGATTCCCTTTCCTTTCCTTTTCATAACATGTGCCATGTGCCAAACCTCGAAATAGTCATAAAGTGGTGTTAAATAGTGATAAATAGATGCTGTTTTCCAAATAGATTCTGTACATGCGATTTGAATCGTAGCGAAAGTCTGGGTTTTAGGTGCATGTTTGAATAGACATATTCACATAATTAATAATATTAACATTTAAAGATGTCAATCTTGATGTTTTTTTTTTCCCAAACACAACTAATTTTGTCCTAAATGAGCATAAAACATTAGGAAAGCAATCAAATTCTTTCATTATAATGTTAGATGTGTGCATTAAAGTGACACCTCTGTTATTTAATGTAATCAAACCAAAAAATCTAAGTAGAAGAGATTCATTCATTGCTCTTTATTTAGGATGTGTAAGTTATACAGTGAGAAAAAGATTAATGAGATTTGATAACTTGATTCTACTTCTTTATAATAGCTAATTTTATTCATTTTCTTGTCGCCTTAGTCCCTTTATTAATCCGGGGTCGCCACAGCAGAATTAACAACCAACTTATCCAGCATTTGTTTTACGCAGCGGATGTCCTTCCAGCCGCAACCCATCTCTGGGAAACATCCATACATTCTCATTCACACACATACACTAGGGACAATTTACCCAATTCACCTGTACCGCATATCTTTGGACTGTGGGGGAAACCGGAGCACCCAGAGGAAACCCACACGAACACAGGGAGATCATGCAAACTCCACACAGAAATGCCAACTGACCCAGCCGAGGCTCGACCCAGCGGCCTTCTTGCTGTGAGGCGACAGCACTACCTACTGCGCCACTGTGTCGCCCTAATAGCTAATTTTAATAAGATAAACTGTTTGCTAATGTATACTATCAAAGTTTATTTTGTAAATATTAATATTTAAAAAAAATATTACTAACCGTTTAACTGTTTATTTAGAATTAAACAACTCCAGAAGAACATATTTAATATGGGGATTTTTTTAAGGGGTAAGGGGTGTTATCCCTTGTTATGGTGGGCATATCCCTTATTTTCATATCCCAATGTTGACAGATATGCTCATAAATCACTCTGAATGTTGTATTTGTAAGATGCAAAAATGCAGATTGTTTCCTTTGAGGTCTTTGTTTAGGGTTAGGGATATAAACTTACTGGCCATTTTATTAGGTACACTTTACTAGTACCATTGTTGGACCCCCTTTTGGGGTCTAGCACCAACAATCATGCCTTGTTCAGTAACTTAAATCATATTTCTTCCCCATTCTGATGCTCAGATAGAACTGCAGAAGATCATCTTCAGCATGTCTACATGCCTAAATAAATCTAGTTGCCATAATGTGATTGGCTGATTAAAAAATTGCGTTAGCGAGCAGTTGGACAGGTGTGCCTAATAAAGTGGCCAGTAAGCTTATAATACACAGTCTGTATATATATATTGTAGATATATGTAGATAATTACATATATTACAAGTCCCCACAAATATTTATGTACTAGTGTGTGTAATGATTAGTAAATTGTGTCATGAATTGTGTGTGCCTTGTATACCTTGTGTTTTCCCAACAAGTATAGCAGTACTGGTAATTTTTTAAACCTTATGAGGACTTTTTTTTTTTTTTGGTCCACATGAGAAAAAAAAAGTCTCATAAATCACAGAGAATTAACTATTTTGAAAATGTAAAATGCAGAATGTTTCCTGTGAGGATTGGGTTTATATAGAACTATTTAATCTTTCTTTATCCGCAGATATTTTCATAATAACATGAGTCCCCTGAAATGAATATAGTGATCAACATTTTTAGATTAGATACGATTCAACTTTATTATCATTACACATGTACAAGTACAAGGCAACGAAATGAAGTTTAGGTTTAATCAGGAGTGCAGTAGCAGCAAGAGCAGGATATAGCTTTATGTTATAAAGTGCAATTATAGAAAAACTATGGTGATATATACAGATGGATGTAGTATAAAGATTATATACAGTTTGTACAGTATTAACTATGAACAGAGATTTACAATCCTGAGTGACTATCAACTTAAAAAAATACAGTACTTTTAAAATAGCATAAGAGGGTCTCTTTAAAAGGACATTGATTTTATGAGCACTAAGCATGCAATATTGCTCTTTTTTTCTCTCTGTAAAAATCAATATCATCATCTTGTTTTTGAATAAGAGATAATATAGACTTCAGATGAAACTACTTGCCTGGTCATGATCTCATGTTTGTCAAAATCTGCACTTTCACAGCTTGAAAAGAGTGTCATTTTGATCCAAAGTACAGCTACCGACTCTTGAATGCAAAACGCTCATGAGTTCAGACAGATTCAGTCACAGTGTGCTACAAATGTCAAATGGTTTTTGACACAAAGAGCTGAGATTGCAGCAGTCATGTTAGCTGTAGTCAGATGAACATGTGTGGCGTGGTACTGATGGCTCTGTTTCTGGAATATACTTGAGCTGTTGAGATGGGTTCAGAGATGTTCATGCTGCTGCGATGAGATGAAATGATCAAAAGGCAGTTACTCAACATTGTTTTTATACACAAACCAGCAACCAGATACACGCGGCTCTTCGCCAGATATACTGTAGCAAATGCAGTCGCATGCCACCAAGCAATTTCAGATTTTTCAAGGAATTCATTTGAATAAGAAAATCCATTTATACGCAGGAAAAATCTCCTGTTTGAAGGGCTGCACTCAGTGGTTCAGCTCTGTTCAAAAGCATGTTCGCTTTTCCCCCCCAGAAAAAAAATAATAAATAATAAATAAAATAAAAAAGAGATATGATATTTGTAATCCAAATATATGCATGACGGCATTAATTCATTTGAATACAAATTGAACCAGAGCACACAGAGTTTGACTGTAGGCAGAACCGAAAGCTTTTGACAGCTCTATGCAAAATACTTGTGAAGGTTGACGAAATGGACAAAGTTGGCTGAGAACTGTGAGTGAGAGATACAAAATCTGTCTGAGTGAATGAAGGGAGAAACTGATAGATTTGGGTCACTTTTAGAGGATGCATGCGTGTGTGTGTGTGTGTCTCTGGGGATGATTTGCGTATGTGTTCAGAGAGCAGTCTTCCTTGGTTAGAGTCACTATCATCACACTGCTGACAACAGGTGCATAATACATTGCATCCAATACTAGAAAAAAAAAGAATAAAAAATAAATACTGTCATCATTAACTCACTTTTATGTATTTCCAAACACACAGTGCTTTTTTATATTCGAAACACACTGAATATTAATTTAATATTCTTTTGTTTGTGTCTATTTACTGACACATTTAGTGTCTATTTTCTAACCCTTTCAGACCTTGTATCTATTACATTGAACATCACATGGTCTTTATTTATTTATTTATTTATTTGTTTGTTTGTTTGTTTGTTTGTTTGTTTGTTTGTTTGCATGCATGCTTCAGGACCATCTCACCAAATTTAAAACCCTGCTTTTCCTGACATTGGAGTTTTGTCATCCAATCAAATGACAGTAATGCTCTGCCCATTGTAAAAAATCCACTATGCTAAAGAGAAGCATATCAGAACATTGCTCTAAACACAGAAGCAAAATTAATTGGTATGTTTGCCAAAGTTTCATATCCAGTATTTTATACCAAAAAAAAAGAGACTTGCATTTAGTAATTAAAGTTAACAATCAACTGCAGTAATGAAAGTTTTAAATAAGGATTTAAATAAATACATATGTCTGTCCATTATGATGGACAATGGCATAACATACAGTCCGAAGGTGACATTTCATTATTACCCCTAAAAGGATCTGGGTTTGTTCTGTGTGAGTTTATGATACCTGGTGCCAGAGAGTCTGCTGGTAAAAGTCACTCAGTGACATCTTATCTACCCAGATGCTGGTCAGAGTTAGAGCTGTCCCAAGACATTCCAAAGAAAAACCCCTCCATCTTGGGACCCAAATACACACACTATTGAAATGGATTCAGAGGGCGCACTCACACTGTGCTATCCGAACTGTGCCCGGATGCGTTTCCTGGTTCATTTGAGAAGTGTGAGTGCTCCGAATCGGGCTCGGGTGCTGTTCAGTTGGCTGGCACTGACCTGGTTGGAAGAGGTGTGCCAGAGTGCCAGCTTGTAGTGTGAGTGCAAAGCGCGCCTGAGCCCGAAACTAAAGATGCGATGTCACTTTAAGGGACTGTTTCATATGCATTTATTAACCATTCTTACTGTTCGGTAACCCGAAACTCTCGTAGTTTATTAAAGACACAAACCCCTCGCTGCATGACAGCTGCACCTTTAGAAAACCTCCTAATACCTGCAGGATGAGAACTTTATGATCACTTATGAAGTGACTGATCTGTTTGGCATAATATTTGACGGCATGTCACTGCATATCAAACGACTAAAATCATATAACTAAAGAAATTTCCACTGTGGTGAGCGAGAACGCTTCTCTTCTGTTAAACTGAACAGCACATCATCGATGACGTAAACGTGCTCTGGCTCGGATGCAATGTGAGTGCAGGCCGTCAGGGGAGACGGGAGGAGGAACAAGCGTGATTCGGCATGGTTCAAGGCTACTGTACATAGTGTCCGTATGCCCATATAAATCTCAATATTCAGCCCAAAGTACATGTGTTTGAAATTGTGCATTCTCTACTTTAATTCCTCTCTTAATTCTTACACAGGTATATGCCCTTCTCAAGACATTAGAATCCATGAATTATGTTTTGTATATTTCTGAAAGTGTCATGTTTGGTGTCATTCTTCTTCGTACATAATTCTACAACTCCTGGTCTAGGGCACATGATGATAACTTGTATGCTTGGTGTGATTTCAAACCATGAGTTAAAGTTTAGTCTGTCTGTCTTGGGATGGTACAGACCAGCAAGGAGGAACAAAAAAATAAATTCCTGCGCGACTTTTTCTCCCACGCCATTGGTCAGTCAGGAAGGACTGGGAGTTACCTGACCAATTACTTTACATACTTGTTACACCACAAACACAACACAAAATGAACATTTTGCTATAATTAATCACCTTTTATTTTATATATTTTTTTATTATTTTGAAGAATATTTGAAACCTGTAACCATTGACATTCATAATACTGTAGTTAAAACAAATACAAAAGTCATTTTTTTCCCCAACATTCTCTAAAATACCATAGTTTGTGGTAAACGGATGAAAGAACTTCAAACTGATATGGTCAAGTTAAGAGTGAGTAAAGAATAGCAGAATTATACTTTTTGGGTGAACTACTCCTTTAACGTATATTTTGTAACAAAAAACAAAACCAATACCACTGAATGTGATTGTGAGGTTGATTTCACATCACTGCCACTGATTCAAACTGAAAAGTTTCATGAAACTTTTGAAAGGATTTGCTTGTTTGTTTACAATGTACTTAAAAAAAAAATGACTAAAAAGACACATTTCTCCAACACACATGTATATCATGTTTTTGTCGGAACAGTGTATTATACCTGTTGACATCTTTTGCCATTGGCTGATTTGAGAAGAAAATGTCTCCTCCGTCAGTAAAATGCTTTATCGTATTGCCAGAATTAAATAAAGCAAGCAGTCCCAAACCACTCACACTTAGTTTAACCCGCTTAAGAGGTGAAAAAAAAAAACACAGAGGTTGTAGCCAACACACGTCTGACACTATCTGAAGATTTTTTTTTTTTTATTCAGATTGCAGACATCATTGATTACTATGCAGAAAAAAAGGCAAGAGAGATCAAGTTTAGTTTATAATACTAATTGTAATGCTAAAAATGGCACTCTTGCACAATTTGAATGAGCAATGATATGGGTGCCCTTCTGGCCCTATTTTCTTTTGCATGCATACTCAATCATTCTTTTTTCACACAAGTGGATGGCTCGTCCTCTGCCAGTAATGATACACTTGTACTAACAATCGGTGGGGATTCTTTTTCGTCCATGTTAAAAGACACAATTGTACTGAATAATACAAACACAACCACTGCAGTATTCATCGCTTTGTTGATTAGAAGTGAGCTCTCACTAAATTCATGTGACTGTATTGTCAAAGGGATGGACAGCCGGAATTCAACAATCATTTAAGAATCAGACATATTTAACATTAAAGTGCTGTCCCCTCACAGCAAAAAGGTCGCTGGTTCGAGCCTCGGCTGGGTCAGTTGGTATTTCTGTGTTGAGTTTGCATGTTCTCCCAGTGTTCGTGTGGGTTTCATCCGGGTGCTCTGGTTTCCCCCACAGTCCAAAGACATGTGGTACTGGTAAATTGGGTAAGCTAAATTGTCCGGAGTGTATGTGTGTGAATGAGAATGTGTGAATGTTTCCCAGAGATGGGTTGGAGTTGGAAGGGCATCCACTGTGTAAAACAAATGCTGGATAAGTTGGTGGTTCATTCCGCGTGGCGACCCCGGATTAGTAAAGGGACTAAGACGAAAAGAAAAGGAATGAATGAATGAATTTAACATTAAATGTTGGTGGAAATAAAATCAGGTGTCACAATATATGGCTGGTCGCAACTGGATGTACAGAATCTGTGGTGTATCAGCACATCATCAGTATGACTGATGTTAGAAGCAAACACAATAAATACAATAACTATGCTGTCTTCAATGTGCTTTGTCTGAATGTGCCTGGAATTCACTCAGCACTCATAGTTTGACAATTGAACACTGTCGTAAGTTTGATCAAGTCAAGAGGCAGATTTATTTTCAAGACAATACAGTTATAAGTGTGAAACCTCTTGTTATATTATATTTTTATAACAGATAAAACACTCTCCTCTTACAAGAGTGCAAACAAGTACACAAATAAAAATGTGTCTATGATGCAACGCATGCAGATGTAATGCCAATAGACGTAGTTGGCACCTTTTATATTTTAATAGAATCATGATTATATAGAGTCATAATAAATCAACTTTAATTGTGCAAGGACATTTCTTTTGCCCCAATCTTGAATTTGTGAAGTACTTTTTTTCTTTTTTTCTTTTTTTTTTGGTGACATTTTTTAGACCTTGCTAATTTCAGAGGCACTTCTGGGAACAATCATGACTGCAAAATTGAAAATAGAGTTCAATCTCAAGTGCTGCAAACTGGCCACCTCAAAGGGTCCTTCAGAATTAAGGATTTTTACTAGTTTGGGAACTTCCATAATTATATGTGCATGTTTAATGCGTGATATAGATGAAGCAAAAAGATGATGCAAACATGCTTTTTTTTTCTTTTCTTTTTTTTTGTCCTCCTGATCATGAGGATTAACCCTGTCAAGGAATTAGACAGCGGTGTCCAATCCTGCTCCTAAAGGAACACAGTTTATTTCTTACCTCTATTTCTTAGCCTATCTGATCCGGCCATGATAAAAACTCACCTGCCTGTAGTTTTCAATTAACACTCAGACCTTGATTAACTTATTCAGATGTGTTTGATTAAACCTGGAGAAAAATTCTGAAGGACTGCTGCTCTTCAGGACTGAACTTGCCCACCCTTTCGTCAGTCAAACACACCTAAACCCAAAGTAATTTTCAAAAACACAGGCAGCTAACTTTTTCGCCTAAATTGATTTTAGACAGACTTATGAGGTAGCATTGCATTTTAATGCTAGAACTGCAGAGGTCATTCTGATCTTTTTATTTTTTTTATTTTGTAATTAAATAACTTAAAACTTTTCCATGTGCCTTTGAATTTGATGCATCTGTTGCCTAGCAGCTTTATACTTACAAAACCATAACTTTCTGTTAGCAAAATCATTATTTCAGACATGTCTTTTGTTGGGAGACAATGAGAACCCAAACCAGGAGACTCGACAAGCAGAATTCTTTATTGAGACAGGTTGGTTGTTCTGCAGTCAAACAGTGTCTTCAAGAAGTCCATGAGTCTGCAAAATCCTATAGGAGTCTCTTACAGTGACAAACGTAGTCTAAAAGTGAGTGTCTGCAGTCTGCAAGTTTAACAAGTCTAATTTGAGATAGAGCTGTCCTGTCTATATTATGCTTTTGGATGGGGCAGAGTCTGTAGGTGGAGGTGGCTGAACAAAGCATGCACATGAAGTAGATAGGAGAAAGACCCTTCTCAGCCACTGACCACACAAGTTTATCAACAAAAGAGTTTCTTTGGCCTGAATGGATCCACAAAGACAAAGCAAGCCCGTAGACAGCCTGATGAAAGGCATGGTTCTTTTTTTCTCAAAATGTGGAGCTTTTTGCAGTTATACACCTCATTTTCTATTTGATTATGAGATTTAAATACTGCATTTTAGTGACGTTTAAGCACAATTTTTAGCTGGATTAGCTTGTCGGATGGTCATCATAACCACACTTTTTAACGTACCGAAATATTTCCTGAAGATTTAAATATGTAAATAAATAGATAGATAAATATGAATACAATCTTATTTTTAAGTATTGATAAATAAATATGAAATACTTATCATATATCATTAGAAAAAAAAATGAAATCTGTTAAAGTTTTAAATCAAAAACTGTGGCCTATTGCCATTTATTAGACAAATAACAAACTGGCCAGAACTTTCCTCAGTCAAAATTTGGCTAATTGAATAACAAAAAATAGCATAAAAATAACAATTATAAAAGAGCTTCATGATTTTTTAGCCTCTCTTGTAAAAAAAAAAAGTACATATTATTGAAAATGTATGGCCAAAATAGTTTTCAAATTAATTTTAATATGGGCCACGTTTGGTGCATCACACCTTTTTATTTTTAATTTTTTGTTTCAAGAATAAGTTCCAAGATTTATAATAAAAGTTACTTGTAAAATGTTTTCTCTATTTGAAAACAACACAGTAGCAAAATATGACTTTACTTAAATTGTTTTCTTGCACAATTGGATGTTAAATTTAATTGTTTGCATTGGCCAAAATTGATTATATGAAGTCACACCCATGTGACAGTCAAGAGAGGATTCCACTTGGGGTCACACTTTATTTTGATGGTCCGTTTGTTGAATTTAAGTTACATGCCAACTAATTCTCATTAGATTATAAATAGACTGATAGGTTGGGGTTAGGGTTGGAGTTAGTGTAAGTTGACATGTACTTGCAAAGTTTCTTATAGTCAGTTAAATGTCTTGTTGAATGTCAGTATCAACAGATATTAAGTAGACAGTCTACTAATACTCAAATGGGCCATCGAAATAAAGTGTTACCCACTTGGTCTTAAAGCCTTTTTCAATGGGTTATTTTCACAATTTATGATGGTCAAAATAGTATAAATGAGCTCAAGAATGGGACAAATTCCGGACCTTTGTCATTAAGGGGTGGGTCTTTCAATAAATTTGGTACGGTCTCATATGAAAGGTTAAAATGACCACTGCTTTTCTAGTTTAAAATTGTGGTAGTTCCAGTGTTAATAAGCTCAGCAGTTAGGAATGGGATAGTGGCATATAGAAGGCAGCAATGTATACAATGTATAATATAGACAACTATATTGAAGACAGATTAGGAGTCAGACATTCTGGAATGCATCCATGAAGTACTCTTTTTACATAACCCCACACAGTTTAAGGAGAGTTTGCTAAAGTTTTTTCTAAGCTTTGCAGGACATTGGCCCTCCAGGAGCAGGACTGGACATCCCATGATTAGACCATTAGGATGAGTAAAAGAATGCAGTGTAAAACAAAAGAAAATGGCAGAAACAAAAATGATGGTTGCACAAGGGGGTCAGAAGTTAAGAGTGCACACTGTACAAGGTATATGTATGCATGTATGTACAGTATTTATGTATGTACTGTATGTGTGTATGTATGTTTATATGTATATATTTACATGCCAAATATTTTACATTTGTAGCTTTTAGGGCTATTTGTTGTTGTTTGCAATCCTTTCAAGTAAATCCTTTCAATTCTTCACAGTGTGTATAAGGTGGTCACACCAGAAGAAAAGGAGAACCCCCCTGCCTCTTTTTCTCTCTGTAGGTAACTGACTAAACATTGGACTGCATGATTGTGGCCCTGGTTTTGGCTGTCGTGGGGTGAAAATTGGTAGCTTTATTTTTAGAGGGGCATTCTTTGCATTTGGATGTGAGACTGTTAAAGGAGAACTGGATGGCTAATTAACTGAATATATCTGCCATTTAAGTGATAAAAAAAATAAAAATAAGATTCCAGCATTGAAAATCTCCAGCTGTGATCACAACGCAACACAAATCCAGGGCCAGAAGTTCTCCACAGACACGGTTAGGTAATAACAACGTTCGGCACACCAGCGGAACCAGCACCAAGCAAACCCCTGTGGGCGGCTACTGTACAAATCAACAGGATTGTTTGAAAAACAGCTGGTGTTTCACAGTATGACACCACTAGCTCTTACCTCCCCCTTTGCTGGCGCTCTCTTTCACAAACCATAATCACACAAACGTTCATTTATTTCATTTTTACTCGGTTTAACATCAAAACTATGTCTCAGCTGAAATTATGGGTTTTCAGTTTTCTTTTTTCACACTATGAAGATGTCATAGTTTACTTTGTCTTTGTTTACTAAAGAAACCTATCAAAACCTAGTTGATTGCTAAAGACATTGAAGCATGGTTCCATTCGGTGATGGCAAATAGCAAGCTATAAATGTGTTAGATATCCTAGGAAGATTCACAGTCACATTGATGATATATCACCATTGTTAAATGCTTTTGCTCACTAGGCAGCAGCACACCTCTTTGGTGTCAGATGTCATGACACGTGTCTTGTTTGCACGTGTTGTCTTTGTGCTCAGTGACGTATGCTCCAAAGGGCTGCTGAGATGCTGTAGTTGTGATAAACAGACCATCAAATTCTCCTGTTGCTGGAGAACACAGCTGTGCAAACCTCCAGGCCAGCCACTCTTTTAAAAGACCAAACACTGCTAATCTTAGCACATCCCTGCTACTTTAGTACACTCCTTCACTCTTTCTAGTAGCATTGTCTAAGCTGTAGGAAACCCTTGAAATAATAGTTCAGCCAACACAAAAGAAGATATTCTGAAGAATAGTTTATTGAAAACAGTTTGTTTCTTGATACTATGGAAGTCAATATGGGCTCAGTGGTCCGCACTGTCACCTCACAACAAGAAGGTTGCTGGTTCGAGTCCCGGCTGGACCAGGAGGCATTTTTGCATGGAGTTTAAATGTACTCTCTGTGTTCATGTTCATTCTGCTGTGGTAACCCCTTATAAATAAGTGACTAAGCCAAAGGAAAATTAATGAATGGAGGTCAATGGCTATCAGTTATCAAATCACCATTTTGGTGTGATCTAGATCAAGCCTCTTCTGCCTCTTAGTGGAAAACACACTGTAAAAAATCCAACTTGAAAAAAGTTGAAATTACTTGTTTACTTGCAAATATCTGTAAAATTGTCTGTTCAACTTTTAACAAGTTTACTTAACCTAAATCAAAATTTTCTTCATTAAGTTAAAAAAAAGATTAGTTTTGTGAGCAAAACTTTGCAAGTTTTGCCAAAAAAAGCTTCTGCCAACTCGTTACTTTAAATTGAGTTAATCTCTGACCTCCTCGCGTAAAAAGATTAACCTGTTAGCCAGCACTCACTTTTGGGCATTTACACCTACCTAACTTTAAATAGTAACAGTTCCTGTCTCCACTAAGCTACAAACACAAACTAGGTATCATTGGAAAGAAGACACTTTGGGCTTTACTGTGCTAAAGGGGGAATGCTCAAAAATATAAAATGTAATGTAATGTAAAAAATATGACATGAAAGCCAAGTGTTTCATGAGTATCTATTTTAAATTTCATTAAAATATCATGCAAAATGAGATTTCTGTAAAATGTTTTCCGAGACTATATCGATGTCCTCCTTTCCCTCACCGTTAGTGGCATTTTCTGAAAACTTACCATCCCAAACTAAAACATTAACAGATGCTGAATGATTTGGTCTACATTCACAGTTCATGTATCTTTGGAAAGAAGACACTCTGGGCTTTATTATCCATCATTTAGAGTTTATAATGCTCAAAATGAAAAAAAAATAATCGATGCTTAAGTAATGTACAAAAAAA
>CAIGQQ010040079.1:2155323-2166246 GCA_903798035.1 Danio albolineatus | reverse complement strand
GCCAAAATCCCCCCTGAGATGTGTGCAAACCTTGTGGCCAAGTACAACAAACAGCTGACCTCTGTGATTGCCAACAAACATTTTGCCACCAAGTACTAAAGCACATTTTTCAAAAGGATCAAATACTTATTTCAGTCATAGAAATGCAAATTAATTTCTAACTTTTTTTGAAACACATTTTTTGAAACTTTTTTGTTATTGTTATGTCTCTCACTGTTCAAATAAACCCACCATTGAAATTATAGACTGATCATTTCTTTGTTAGTGGGCAAACTTACAAAATCAGCTGGGGTTCAATTTTTTTTTTCTCCCCACTGTATATAGGCAGAATCACATAACACTTTAATCTGTTAAATAAATCTAATCTAAACAAATGCAGTAAATGCCTAGTTATTTTAACTTTATGGATGAAGATTTGTTTTTAACCTACATTGAAAGAGGAAGTATTTCCTCTTCCATGGTGAAGCGTTAAACATTGTCAATCTGTCACAGACATGCCCTTTGAAAACTCGAGATCTTCACAATTTAACATCACAAAGGTGATTGGATTATATAGGAGGAGTTTGTTACACTGTAAAAACATGTCATTTCCTGTTGGCAGTAGGTGGTGCTATAACTGTAACTGGATATTGACGTATGATGATGTAAACATGTTCAGGTTAGGACTCTTGTCAAACGTGTGGATTTTGAGGATTCATGGTGAAACATCAAAGTTTGTGAGACTGCCACGGACACGCTCTTCAAGGAAAACTCTAGATCTTCACAATTGAACATCGCCAAGGCCTTTGCATGACAATACCCAATTTTGGTGTTGATCTGATAAAATCCCTAGGATGAGTTCGTTAAAGTACAATGCCTGGAAATGCCAAAAACTGCACTTTTTTGGCGGAGGAATTTAAAATTATCTGACTTCATGTTGGGTTTAAGATTTCACTCCAAGAGACTTGTTTGTAGGTTTTTCCAATTTTTGTACACGTGCATGAAACGTAGCTCGGGGGCCACGGTCTCACATTTTCAAAATAAAAAGTTGCATAAGTAACATATGTTGCAATTTAAATATAAACTTCAAAATATCCAAGAGAGAAAATGATGTGCTGTCTTATTAGAAAACACTATGGCTTACTGAACACAGCCTGAGGCATGCATTATAAGGATCCCAGAACAACGAACTGATTTAGTTTGCGTTTTGGCTACCCACATAGCAAAATTTCTCTGACCCAGCTCTGGCCCACACAATCAGCTTTTACTTGGCCCACATGCTGCAGTGAATTATGGTACATGTCTGGACCAAGCCTGGTTTCCAGGAAAGGGCCAAACATCAACCATATCTGGCCCAGGTCTCAGCCAAGTTAATAACCCATAACTGGGCCCATAATATGGCACATGAATGGCCATTGTCTGGAAGCCAGACTTGGTCCAGACATGTACCATAATTCACTGCGGCATGTGGGCCAAGTAAAAGCTGATTGTGTGGGCCAGAGCTGGGCCAGAGAAATTTTGCTATGTGGGTTTAATTTAGTTGCAACATACAGAAAAGACTAGATTAATTATTCAAATAATTAAATATTGATTGTTTTCTGGATTAAGATAAAGGCATTAGAGGATTCAAACAGGAAGATGGAAATGACTGTGTATTGAAATATTTCTGTACTCGTAAAAATGGCCCACAGATCAATTTTGAACATGTCTGGCCCACATGCTGTATGCCTGTGCCGGAAGAATGCCTACTTTGCCAGCTTTATGCCAAATCTGGGCCAAAATTCTTTGCTACCTGGGTAGTGATCTGCTGATGACATGACTGCCCGTCAACTCCGGATGATGTAAAACCTGACCTTAAGTACATTCAAATGATGTGAGTCATGCAACAGTATGTTTTGTGTTTTGATTGGCTATTTGTCCAACAGGATTTTACACTTGTGGATTTTACATAAGAATGAGGTGAGCCACAGACAGTAGCTCACAGCAGGTGTTTAAGGTAAAGTTAGGTCACCACATGTAGCCGCTTGTATATTACTTTGATTTTCTGTGGTACGTTATAATTGGAAATAAAAAATTAGTCATTATGTTAGTCATGTTTAAATTGCCTGTAGATTATTATTTTTTTCCACAGCTATTATGCAGGATTTGCTTTAATACATTGTGCACAGCACAGTATATAATGAGATTCATTACCGCGGTTAGGAATTGAGTGTTATTATTTAGCTTATTTTTAATAATGACTCACTTCAGCTTAAGTTCTTACTTAATTGATTTGATTAGATAACACCTGGTGGTTATGCATTGAGGCTGGCCAATTTACTGAAGCAAATGATTTAAATTTCAAACAAATTCTGCTCTTTTGAACTTTCTATTCAATAAAGAATGCTGTAAAATATAGTTTTTTTAATAGCAAAACACTGTAGTAGTTTTCAAGACCGAATAAGAAATGCTTTGGAGGATAAAATCAACATATCAGAATGATCTCTGATTGATTATTTCACACTGAACAGTGATGCTCTTTGGTCTTAAGCTAGAATCGGGTTTATTGCACCATAAGAATGATCATGCTACACTTGAATAGTACAATCGTATTTGTTTTCAACAGCTGCAAATGGCATGCTAATTTACAGATTAAATCTTCAGCCTTACACAGACATCAGGCCACTTTCTTCATATCAAACACGTTTAGATTTTATTATTTTTCAAATTGCCTGTGAATGTGATTGATAGAATGTGATGCCTATGAATGTGATTATGTCAGTACTTCCATAATATTCATTGTGCGTGAGAGAAAAAAGGCTGCCGTACATAGCTGTTGAACAGCTGATAAGGAGAAAACTTGAGGACAATTGGCAACAACACAACTGTCAGTATAGCTTGTCAAAATCCAAAATGTACCACAACTCTTCTAACAAAGAGAGGATCTGGGGAGAAATCACCCCAGTTTAGTGCAAACCGGTGGAGTGTAGGAAGCATGATATTCAGCAAAAACTTTAGCTGAACACCATTGAAAACTGTTCTGCAAGTTTATGAAAGACGATCCAGGCATGATTTTAAAGCTTGTACTATACGTTTTTCCAATGTGATAGAAGAAAATCAGTGAAAATTCACCTTAAGATTCATGTTTGTTTATATGATTAAAAGTCATAATTAAACTGAGTAAGTCCATCTGTTACAAGATAATTTACATTTAAACCATTTGTGTGAAATTCAAATGCAGTAGAACATGTACATGTAAGAAATAAGTTGTTGGGTTAAAGGTGTGACAAATTTGTTAACTACCAAATACATTTCTACCAGGAACACTAAATGTCACTTACTTTAAAGGCTTGTGCAACAGACCTCAAAACTTTAAAAAGCACACAGTTCTGCTCCCCTCACATTCAAGAGCCTACTAAACAATATTGGCTTTTATATGTGACCTATCCTCTTATCTTTTTTTTTTACTTTTACGCCATGTGGATGTGAGCTCAGACTGGCCAGATGAAAAGTATGAAAGATGCTTTAAAGCTAGCATACCCAGCCTTCAGACCTGGCACTTAACATTAATAAGATGGATTAGGGTAACATCAGAGATTATAGGAGACTTTTGTTCCCATCAACATATCCCACAACACTCCAGACTCCAGCCTTGAATATCTGCTCTCCTCACCACATTCTGGCCAATTTACAACCCAAAATTACAGTAGCTCAGTTTGCTCAGTTTGAGTACATTATCTCCATGGCACATTTCCCGAAAGTCTCTGTTATCTAGGTAAAGCAGTGTGTACAAACGGTCATAAATTAACTATAGCTTCATAGCGCTTAAGCACAAAGCTTATAGATTACAATGTTATCTTCTTTATTTCAGTGACATTCCATACATATTAATGGATTCTGATAACTGACAAATAATCATTTACATAAATACACTATCATATGTACATTATATAATATTTTGTGTAAAAGAAAATAGTAATTTGAATAGAACATCTGAAACAGCACTATTTTGTGTTTAATGCATTCTAATATTGTTTCAAGAGTTCACACTTATATAATAGCAGGTTTGCCATGCTGTCCCAGAAGAGAACCCTGAGCTCAGAGATAATTGAGCCCAAGGCTCCCGCCTGGTCAACAAGCATATAAAGGAGGTCCGACATCAGGTAGGTCTCAAGAGCTCTTCTTAGAAAAGGGAGGAAAAAGGAGGAGATGGGGTGGAAGGGGGGATTTTTCCAAAGCAAAGATAAGACAGTAGGGTAAAATTGGTATATGTATTTTATATTTGGGTCAATCTGATTGGATCATTACTAACTGCAGATGAGAATCTAGCCGTGCTCAATCATATCAGATGCAAGTTATGAAACTTCACTTAACCTATTGTATATTATTATTATTATTATTATTATTATCATTATTATTATTATTATTATTTACTGACACACGCAGACACACATACATGCACACACACACATTCACTCAAGCGTGCACACTAGGCCTGTCACAATAATCAATATATCGACTTATCGCACAACACATGAACATGACCACAATAATTTTTGGTGATGCAATATATATCGCCCATAAATAAAAAACAATTCTATCAATATTATATCTCTATTGAAGGTGTCGGTATGGTTAAAAAAACATTATAGTATTTACTGTAAATTACTTGAGTATATTTTCATATGGGTGTCTGACAACTAAAGATAGATCTGGTAGCCGATATCCCAGCTCCGTTACTTTTTACCTTGCACTTTTTTTGTTAACATTTATTACTTTTTATTATAGACATGCATTTTTACATTCTGATTCCAATGCCTAATTATTAAACTGCTAAAATGAATATAACTTGATTAAATATTCTTAAAAATAAAATATGTGTTCTTTGGAAGAGTGTACTTGCATTATGATGATATTTTATTGTCATTGTGGCATAAAATTGTCTTAAAATGACAATAATATCATTTATCGCAATATATTTTGGAGCAATATATCGTACAATACAAAATAGATATCGTGACAGGCCTAGTGCGCACACACACACACACACAAAAGAAAAAAAAATATAATAAGCTTACTTAACTGTAAAATTACTGGAAACTGTAAAAATGACAGCAAATTGAAATTGTTCAATACAAAAACAACCCCGGGGACATTAAAGTGCCTGTAGTTGAAGTAAAAAGCCATAAAGAGCAGAGAAACAATAAAATGCCGACATGTAATGAAATACCTTTACGAGAAAGCAGATTTTAAATGTTCACATTCCCCTTGTTTACTTCTCTTTGGATCATCAGGTATAACGGCTTTGAATGTCTTCATTCTGCCCCATGTTATTTTAATCTGACATCTGGATTTAAACATTGATAGTCCTCTTAAGCTTACAAATAGATACCCATCCATTTCTCCAAAAAAGAACAAGGCATTTACCCTTTTTTTCTGGCTTTTTTCACAGTTCACTTAACTGCAATATAGGCTCTGGTCCAGCCTATTGTGAAGGGATCAATACTCATGGACGCTGTTACTGTATCAGCTCATCTGACAAATCCAATTCAATTATCTGCTGCTGAAGGAGAAAAACAGATCCATCCAGAGCTTTGAGGACCTGAAGAGCATTTTACTTTGCTGAGAGGCCAATGTGAACGTGCTTCCTGCACCACCCTAGGGATTGATTTCACAATATATATGTCTCCTGTAGTGTTACAGCAACATGTGCAGGGAGCAAACCTTCTGATTAAAAGCGTTCTTGACATGACAGTCAACTGACATGCTTCTGGTCATGTGACCACGAAAATGTCTCTTTCAGAACCCTTTTCGGGATCTTTTTTAGGACTGACAATAAAGCACATGCATTAGATCGACATTTTAGAAACATGCTTTTGTTACCTTTATTAATGTATTCAGTTTATACATACAAGTAGATACCAGTAGATACAGTATATCTGATATAAAGATATAGCTCAGAGATATATTTGTTTGTTTGTTTTTTGTTTATTTATTCATTCATTCATTTTTTGCTTACACTTATTATTATTATTATTATTATTATTATTATTGTTATTATTATTATTATTATTATTATTATTTCATATATACATATTTTTAATTATTATTATTATTATTATTTAGCATTGATGATAACTATCAAGGGTGCCAAAGTGGTGTAATGAGTAGAACGATCGCCTCACAGCAAGAAGGTCGCGGGTTCGAGCCTCGGCTGGGTCAGTTGGCTTTTCTGTATGGAGTTTGCATGTTCTCGCATGGGTTTCCTCCGAGTGCAAAGACATGTGGTATAGGTGAATTGGGTAAGCTAAATTGTCCGTAGTGTATGAGTGTGAATGAGTGTGTATGGATGTTTCGTAGAGATGGGTTGAAGCTGGAAGGGCATCCACTGCGTAAAACACATACTAGATAAGTTGGCGGTTTATTCCGCTGTGGCGACCCCAGATTAATAAAGAGACTAAGTCGAAAAGTAAATGAATGAATGAATGAATGATAACTGCCAAATATAATTCAGAAATTTTAACATACACTACATTATCTAATTGATCATAGGCCTATGAAAATCAATATTAAAATCAATGTTGTATCCTTGCTAACAAAATGGAAAACTGTAAACAAAGGATGTACTATTTGTGGGGTAAATAGATTTGGGATGAAATAGTGTGATATATTGAAAGGTAAAAATGTACAATTTTATTTTAAAATATAGGGCTATACAGCAAAAATTATCACAAAGTCAGTGTGTGGAGATACAGTATGTGTTTACAGTAAATGTGTGAATTTCAGCAATGTCACAGGTTGTTTACTCTCTCTTGGAATCAAAGTCATGTTAAGAAGGTCCTAATAGCACAATAAGAGGAACTAACACCATGAGAAAAAACAATACACAATTTGTTAGTTGATTTTTAAAGGATAAATCATGTTGTCTCTTCCTCTCAAAATTAGCATTTTTGGATCAACAGCAATGAACAGATCTCTACTGCAGATATTTATTTATTTATTTATTTGACATTTTTACTCAAACATTTAGTTATGCAAAGCATCTTAATTTTTAGCAGGGCCAATATAACAGAACAGAAAGTAAATCTAAAAAAAAACAAAAAAAAACACATAAAAAACACATATAAAAACAGATGTTGGTTGTTTTGTAGTTATTAGATATGTGCACCAAATCTGCCATCACTACTAATTAAACGGCGCTATAAAATCACAGCTGTCAGAAGCAATACTGTAGATTTGAAAGCACAGAAAGGTGAGTGTGAATTATAGGTCAACCCTCATGAGAAACAGGCTCAATAACATATCGGCTTTGACGTGAGCTGGCGGAGACACAGTGGGACGCACCTCATCCTCCATGACACCCACAGAGTGACCTGCTCCCCCACTGACAGCCCACTAACTCTGCTCAGTCTCTTTGATGCAGAAACTCCAGCAGAATGACAGCTCATCTCACACGGACAGTCAGACTGAAAGAGTCGGCTCTTTCACACAAACAGCATGCCAGCTCTTTTTCACCGGCAGAATTACTGTTATAGAAAACATTTCTGATGTATGAGGGTTAAACAAGCTTGACTTTACACCTGCAGGCCATTTCACACTCCGCAAAGGAAATCTGGGGGAAAATTATCCCAAAATTTGCTCTAGGGCTTTGCAGACTGTGCTACACCCTGGCTTGTCGGTGTTTTAAACACAACACTTAAGACCAGATAATTCAGTGTTTCACAACTGTAATCAGTTGTGCTTAAAGGAATTTTTGCAAATTTAACTTCTGAAAAAAATTACAATTTTGCATTTAAAAAAAAATCTGTATAATAACATAATAGAATAAGGAAGTAGAAAACTGTTAACCAGGGTTAAATTTGAGCAGTGTGAATCAGAGTTCACAACTCTAACTCCTTGCATTTTTTCTTGTTTTTTTTTTTTTTTTTGGCACAGTGTACATGACTGAAATTAAATAGAAGATTTGTTTATTAGTGCTTCATGTAAATAATAATATTTTAATATTAATAATAATAACAATGTAAAATTCTGAAATGTGTTAAAGTATTTTTTAATTGTGTGTCAAATTGTCATTCCATGCACCTGGCAGAATTTACCCAACTACCATGGTGTCACTTGTGAGAATAATGCAAAATACATTAATTAGACAGGAATAAATTAATGGAATAGCGAATGAATGAATGAACGAATGAATTGATGAATGAAAGAATGAAAGAATGAATGAATGAAGGAATGAATGAACAGAAATGTGAGAGCTACTGAGAATGTGAAAAGTATATTTTGTTTTCTAAACGTTCACAAAACCAAGAATTTCCTTATAGAAGAAACACCCAGTTCAAAATGTTTTGTATTCCTAAGCATTAGCCTACTGCAGCTTCCTTAATTCATCACAAATTTATACTTATTGAAAGGACATTGCACTGGGACAACCAGTGGTTAAATAATTCTGTCAGAGTTATTTGTAGAAGAGCACAATATCTGGGCCATAGATAGCAAAAATTGACTTTTGCATTAGCAAGCCTTGGGCCTTAACCAGTGCAACTGCCTCTCTGAAACCTTTATAGGCCATTGCCCTAAATCAATCACTTATTGCTAAGAAAGTGTTACAAAGCAGCCAGTGGGTAAAATTCTATTAAACCCAATTGTGCTAGACCAGACTATCTGGCTTACACCAACCTGTGACCAAACCTTCATGTCCTGATTTTGCCGAGTTAGACGTTGATCCTTGAATGTCATTCCTGTCCAAATAAATAAAATAAAAAAATCTATTAAAAAAATAAAAAATCCAAACCAAACCCTTGAATAAAGCATATAAATTACATTTAATTCCTCAAATGAAGAAACAATCTCATGTTGTAGTGTGCATGTGTGAGCCAGTATGTGTCAGTAGTTTTTGTGGTGTCAAACACAAAAGTAGTTCGCTGACAGGTCAAAATTGCCCTGAAAGATGACCGTTGTACCCTTCATGTGTACAGCCTTCATGAAAATAGAACTAATTTTAGAAAAAGTAAAAAAAAACAACATTGTTTAGTTTTGTTTTTCTGCTGTTAAAATGTGTCTATTTTTGACCTGAAAGTCAAAATGAGGGTTAAATCAAAGAGAAATAATGAATAACATGTAAAAGCAGCTAACCTCGATTGTAAACCAACATTTGACATAAACTGTTAACTTCTGCCTCAACATCCTTCTCATAGGCATCTGTGAGAACTAGTCATGACATATACTGTATATCAGCTTGCTATCCAATGACCAGTCCACCTCCTTTCCTACCCCCAACCAATAGTGTTTTCAAAAGCAAACAAGGAGAAAAAAATCAGATACACTTTATTTCACAACCTGATTTCTAGAACCATATTTTGCCAGTCTTAAACCTCGGTCTACACTACATCTCAAGTCTGATGGCAGTAAGGAGGTAAGCAGTCATCATTAGCATAAATATGAACAGTAGCTGAACATCAGTGCGTCATACCACCTCGTAGCATTCATTTTACACACAAAATGCCGCTAAATGTAATCCTGGCACATATTTCACAGGTTTCCAAAAATTGTAGCCCTGGGCACATATCCCCAATGAACCTGTGTTGCCTTAAATGGAACTCTCACAAGTTCTAAGCAAACACAAAAGCAAACACTGTATACCAGGGGTGTCCTAACTCGGTCCTGGAGGGCCGGGGTCCCGCAAAGTTTAGTTCCAACCCCAATCAGACACACTTAGACTAACTAAGCAAGCTCTTACTAGGCTTTCTAGAAACATCCTTGCAGGCATGTTGAGGCAAGTTGGAGCTAAAATCACCGGACACCGGCCCTCCAGAACCAAGTTTGGACATGCCTGCTGTGTACAATCAAACTTTATTAATTAAACTGATGAAAGAATATAGCGGTGGCAGACTGAGTAGTGAAGGAGAAATCAGGAGTGACTATCAGGAGAAATCAGTGACAGTGGACTATATGATTGATTATTAATATTATAATATTGAAAGCTGAATGTGTATGGCATGCAGTAGTATGAATTATTAGTAATAAATGTGAGAATAAATAAAAATATTTAATAAAATGAGCACGAGGAACAGATTTAGTCGCTAGGTCTAGTGGTTAAGCCATCTAGATGTCGGTCCTGCTGGAATGTTGATTGGAATCTTGTACCTGGGTCAAGAAAGATGCTAATCCAGGTTAAAGCCAGGCACTGCAAGCAAACTAGTTTCACACTGCTACCATGACAGCCACACTGCCCCACACTTCCATATTCAAAGAAAGGACAGTCTTGTCAGACATGTATGAAATCACTATATCTCAAATTACATATCTGACAACGCAAACAAAGTGTTTGTAACCAGTCTGTCTTGAACAAAGCTGCAGCTTCTACCGTTTCATTTGCAGTAAGTGGCTTGCGTCCAAGCTGAAGATGTCTCTTATTTTACACACAAGCACAACGACAGAAATGCCTCTGATTGCTTTCACGCACACGGACATATTCCACTCCACATTCTTGTCTTCCACGTACCATACGAACACTTGGAAACACATCAGTTGATATGAGCGTACTTGTATTGACACACTGACAGGCATACAATCCCACACTGGCGTATCGACACAGACACACACACACACACAGACACAGCTGCCTGAGTAAAAGAATGTAAACAGAGCACAAAAGCAGCCTGCTTCCATCCCACCTCCCACCCATCCACCCACACACAAACACAGCCATGTCGCATATTAGCCGGAGTGGCTGGCAGCAGCCGAGGGTGAATCATGGTCTTGCCTGCAGCTGAGGATTATGGGGGAGAGATGCCAGTGTTCTTGCGGTGCACAGAGGCAGGAAGGCGGACACAATCCCAGCAGGCCTAAAGGCTCCTTCCACACATTCAACACACCCACTCCATAAGTCCTAGAAACACAAACATTTAAACGTACAACTTAGTGACATACACAAAAGGGACTGCATAAATTAAATCTTCACTGATA
>CAIGQQ010040079.1:2127457-2145323 GCA_903798035.1 Danio albolineatus | reverse complement strand
TTTTTTTTTTGATAAACTTTTACAGTCTGCACTTTATAGCATCTTAATATTGTGATTAAAATGCAAATTCCAAATCTTCATCAATGCAGGTTGCCATATGACTCCAAAGATGACTGGTAGATATGTAGAATATTAAGCACAGGGTTTTGAAAAAGAAAAAAATAATAATTAATAATATAACTCTCCTGTAATGTAAATGAGCATCCAGTCATTCTTTTGTCTTTTAACAACGTTTAAACAGATGCCACCTAATTTTGGCAAAGCCACTCGTAAATGCAACGCATTGGCCCTGAGTAATGTTGTTTTTTTAATGTCCAATCAATAAAATTAGAAAGCACCACACCGTAAAATATTAATTAGCAAGCAAGACACAGAAGCACTGATGAATGGTAATAAGGTACTGGCTTGATTCTGCAAGCCAAACAGTTCTGTAATCCCCTCACGGTCCAAAGCTTTGCAGTGTCATAGAGCGCAGA
This sequence comes from Danio albolineatus, assembly GCA_903798035.1. NCBI lineage: Eukaryota > Metazoa > Chordata > Actinopteri > Cypriniformes > Danionidae > Danio > Danio albolineatus. Next base: position 2,144,847 of record CAIGQQ010040079.1, on the reverse strand, counting down.
GGTCTGAGCCCTTCAATTCACCCTGAGCTCATTATGAGAAGGCGTCAAATGACTCTCCTTCTCATCTTACTATCGCACAGTGACACCGGACAGAACTGTAGTCTCTGAGCCAGTCTCTTTTAGCTGTCCCATAACACCTCATAGACATTTCAAATCGCCGTCACTCTCCTCTTTGGGTTGAGTTTTAATTTCATCAAAGTAATTAAGAGACCCAATCCCTGATGCAAAAACCATGACACTCTCTCCTCAACTTTCACAACATTTAACTTTGGTTCCAGTCTTTCCCAGTTTGACAATGAACACGTTTCCCATCAGACTCAACAAATTTATTGTGATTGCGACACTAACTTTGGAAGATCTCTCCCCGAATGACCAAAAATCTGTTTTGCTGAGCTTGATTCGTTCTACTGATAGGGGGTTTGGTATTTTATGGCTGGATTAAGTGCACCATAGGCCCTGGGGGTAGTTGTTTTATTACTATACCAAGCATCAGAAATGTACAGAACCACAATAACTACCAAAAACATCAAACTGGCAGCCAAAATCAGCACAAAAGTTTTGTTTAACATATGCTAGCATATTTTCTTAGCATCAGATTTGTTGTCTGATGGAAGAGTAGGCAACAGCAATGTGTCACTGCTCCTGGACTATTACTAAAGTTTTTTTATAAAAAGCAAAGTACATATTCAAAGTAAGCAATGTCATGACCTCTCTAGCATTTGTCTTTTGTGAACAACCAGTATTTTGGTGGAGACTTGATTGAGTTAGTGGCATTGCAAAGACCCACCATTCTAGAAATACTATCCCTTTGTGAAACTAGACCTACAGTATACAAACTGAGTCAATCTCTTTACCCTTCCTTGTCAGGATTCTGCCACTTCTGTCTTGTTAATTCTTGTTTTGGTGGCAGAGTTCAGACACTAGTCCTGTCATGTCTTGTATGTTGTGCTCAGTGTTTTCTCATGTTGAGCGCTCTACCTATCATTGTCTGTCTTCGTCTTTGTATGAGCGTTGTCTTGGCCGAGCATGGTCTGGGCATGCTCTGGATGTGCGCTCTTGTCCTGACGTGTTTGTTGTATCATTTGTGCCATTGTGTTTTCATTCTTAACACATCAGTCTAGTTGGTTTCGTTGGTGGGTGCAATGTAAGTGTTTTCATTTATTGTGTGCTCGTGTCATGTGTTCTGTTTGTGTTGGTGTTGTGTGAGCACGGGGCTTCACGTTTACACTTCATGTTTCATTTGAACACACGGTTAATGAATTCTCTCATTAGCTGATTGGTTCTAATCCTGTTTTCTCATGAGCACATGGCTTGTGTCTCTCGATGTCATGTGCTCTGCTGTTTATTGTCTAGTCCCACCCTCCTAGTTAACCCATTATTAGTTTATTGTGTTCACCTGTTTGTTTGTTAATGTCTTCTGCTTATAGTCTCAAGTCTGCTGTCCTTGCCAGTTTGTTGTTGTAATTCGTCTTGTCCAACCCTACCTTTTCTCTCCAGCCCAGTCCAAGTTTTAGTCTTTTGTTAATATTTTCCTCATCAATGTTGTTTATGTTGCTTTCAGTTTTATTTTATAATTAACAAACCCGTTTTTTACGGTGCTGTCACACTAGAGTTTGAGCATGCGAAATTATGTCGTACAGTGCTGCAAAAAGGGGTAGGATTAAGCAAGATGATAAGACGTTTAAAAAGCAAGTGATTTGGTCCATATAATTAATTTCTGTCCAGAAAGTCATGTTTTGATCTTTGATTGGTCTTATGCAGTCACATGTTGTGATTTGCTAGGACAGAGTTCACCAACCTTGAATTTTGCACCGCAGCGAACTGCAGAACTTGTTGCACAAGCTTGCACTTCTGGTCCTTCACATTCACGTGCATATGAATGTAAATCTATAAGGACAAACGCGACCACTCCTTTCCCCATCCTCAATCATGGCATACCCTTTTGACATTATTCTTCGATATGGAATTGTGCTTTTATTATTATTATTATATATATATATATTTATTTATTTATTTATTTATTTATTTATTTATTTATTTATTTATTTTTATATTTGATTGTTTTAGAACTTCGGATTCTGTTTCATATGGAAGCAATGACTGGGAATAATAAATGGCAGACAACTCTACAGCTCTACTAACAAACATGTTTATCACTATGCATAAACAGTAGAATAATATAATTGGAAAATATGTTTGCAACATAATGAGCTGTTTTAACATCTAAAAATCAATGGAAGTGAATGAGACCAGAAAAAAAAAGCGTCAAGCCAAAAAGATTCCAATGGCTGTGCCCACTCGTACATCACGAATAAGGTCAATAACACCTCACGGATGCTGCAAATATTCATTTCTCTCCACTATTTCATTATTCTCATCATAAGGATCAAAACATTACCACGGGTGTATTTTAGGGCAGCACCATGTGTAGCCTCACCATGTATTTATTAGCAAACAAGTTTACATTACAGCCGGCTCAGATTTTGTTGCAAGATGTTTGTGGATCACTTATTATTATATTTTTTTTTTATGTGCTTTTCTTAGTAGAATATTTTAATAACATGCAGACATTCACCTCTGACTGTGGCTGAACTGATTTTTAATAGGATCTGTGCTTTAAGGCCAAGCAGCAACATCAAGAAGAAATGTTTATTTACTGCTGAGGTCAATCACTCCGAAATCAATTAAGGCAGAAGGTTGTAATGTTACACCATGGATATAATTAGAGACAAACAGACAGCTATTTCAGTGTAATTATGATTTGACACAAAGTCATGTATCTAATGCGATATTCATCACATAACAAACACAAATGTCTTGACCTTATGAGTAATGAAGGAGCGCCTTTTCTAAATGCCAGCAGAGTCTAGAGTTTGGTTCACTGTCACAGCTGAATTTAAAAAAATCCGCCCTTCGAACAAACAACCTGTAAACATGCTATCTGTCACCTGGGGGAAAAAGTATGTGTTCTGCTTCAGAGCATTCATAATGAATCAGGCTGATCAAGGAAAAGGAATGGAGGGAGGCTTCGGTTTGCTGCATAGCCTGTAGTTAAACAAACAAGAAATTGTGTTTAAAGTGCCAGCCTTTTGTGAGGAAGCCTGTGAGGAACGTGTCCCCCAGGCATGTGTGAATTTCTCATGCAGTAATTTGGAGGGAGGTGAAGAGAATAAAAGCAATGCCTGCGCGCTTAAGTGGTGGGTTTCTGGAGGGAGGCGTAGGAGAACACAAAGTGATGCAATGCTGCTTACAAAAGCCAGTTTTGTTTTGAGCCTTTTGAATAGTCATTTGTAAAGTACATTATGTTTTAATCATTTCCCTTTCATTTCATTCATCTTTCTCTGTGCTTGAGGAACAGATATAAAAGCTAAAATAAAATAAATGATATATATCTAAAACTGGAGCATAATGTGTTTGCACTCACATGAAACAGGAAAATGGTGCAAATGCCTTTTATTATTATTATATATATATATATATATATATTTATTTATTTATTTATTTTATTTTATTTTATTATTTTTTTTTTCTCTATAAGCTATTAGAAATATGGAGCATGATTTCAAAATATAGTTTAACCACAAACGTTGCTGACTAGTTAAAAGTATTTCAAAAAAGAAGGAAAAAAACCTTGAGAATGTAATTTTAAACCTCCAGTCTGCTTCTTTTTAATTGGTTCGCGGGTACAAAATTGATGGGCTTGGTGACCAGAGGATCAAAAAGATTCATTAACATGTTTGTGATGCTTTTACTGCAGCCAAATCAATTAAGAACAACATTATGAAGTCACATCAGTGCTTTTCTAGCTCACCTGCAGTTTTGTATTTATTTATTTTATTTTTTGTCCAGTGAGTTGCATGAGTGTATAAGTAGAGTGTTCATCATATGAGTACATCCCTCACAATTTTTGTAATCAATATTTTCATAAATTAGTTTAGTCAGTATAGCCAAATCTGGAGTAAATCTAAAGAAAATGGTCCAAAAATTTGTAATTTACATGCTAAGGATATATATATATATATATATATTCATAAAAAATATATACAATTGTGGACATTTTGTTTTTGTTAGTTTTTTTTCTTCAATATTTTGCTTGAATTCAAATTCATTATCTTTCTTTTTCCAAAGAGTTTGGTGACTAAAATGTTGTTCTTGTTGTTGTTGTTGTTGTTGTTGTTGTTGTTGGTATTAATATTATTATTATTATTTTTATTATAACAAAATGAAGAAGATAGATAGATAGATAGATAGATAGATAGATAGATAGATAGATAGATAGATAGATAAGACACAACTGAATATTTTCTCAATAAACTAAAATTATGAACTTATTTTTAATTTTTTCATTCTGAGCTGAACTATAACTTTGAGAACTCAAACAGCAATGCAATCAGGGCCCCATGCTTGTGATGCCCTAATTACAACACAGCTATGCAGAACCGTTCAAATATTTGTGGCCAAATAGATGAAAAAATGCATTTAGACATTCAAAAATATAAAGTCTAATTACATTTAAAACTATTAGAAAATTTGTCAATTAACAATGCACACTGAGATAAAAAAAAATACTGCATATGTACAGTAGACGTATTTTGCTGTAACTAAATATTAATATTAATATCTGATATTTTTAAAAGTTTCAAAAATTCCAATTTTTATATTCTCTATACAGTGTCCGGATGACAACTAGTAAATGCCAACTATCTTGTTATTCTATATTGTGGAAGTGTTAAAACCATGTTTGTCTCATTCACCCTAATCATATAGTGTCATTTGCCTTTAAATGACAATTTATCAATTATTCATTACACATAAATTATTTCTACAAATTAGAAACATGGTAATCATCTCATTATAAAATTCATTAATGTGTCCATTTTCAAGGATACATTATTTTCAACCAAATGTGATCCTTTTTTTCTGTATGAAGGCTGTTTAAAAAAATAAAAATAACTAAAAATGTCAAGCAGATCACATGTTTGTTTAACAATGACATTTACATGTCTCCTTTATACTGCTGACAAAAATATGAAGATTGTTTTATCCGTTTTAAATGATTAATTAAATTAAAAAACAAAGACACATTTATCTGGTGCATTTAACAATTATAATAACTAGTTCAGCATATTGATCATGATAAATCAATTTGTTTTGGCTTAATGAGGCTGTGCTGTTGATTGCAATTTGCTGGAATATTTACACTAAGAGTCTTAAATAGGTCTGTCTTGTGGTAGGTTCATGATAGTCATTGTGTTCTTTGATTGATTGATTGATTGAATCTGAATCACTGTTACACCTAAAGTACATGTCAAATGATCCAAAAATTTACCCAAATTGGCCTAATGTTGTGCCTTCTGAACCTAATACTTTAATATCTTCTACCCTTGCCACCCGCTGTGTATCAAACTTCACATTGCTCATTTAAAAACCACTGAATACAGTTACCTCAGGATACCATTTGTGTTTATCACTTTTCCGACAACACATGCGAAAACCAACAGCAGACCAGCCTGTTTGCAGGTGGGGGAAATGCTTGAAAAATCTGACATTACAGCTTATGTCATTATAAAAGAGGGAAAAAAAGCCTATTTACACTGCTAAGATAAATTAACGATAATCATTTTGTTGTCCCCCCAAGGTCATTTCAGCTCTGAAAACCAATTCCTCCGTCACCGTGTTTAATATCCCAAGGCTGCTTTTTAAAACATGAACCAGTCTGTTGATGCTAATAGTTTGGTAGATATGAGATCTGTTGGCTTAAACCCCAGTCTGCTCAAAGGCAGCTCTAAAGCCAGGAAAATATCTACGAACCTGTCCAATTCGCTGCTTCAAATGACCTCAGAATGTCTTTATCTTACTTTGAGTTTTAGCGAATTATATATTTGTTGGTTTGTGACCAGGCATGAGACTGTGATTCCGTCCCTAGAGACGAGTCTGTCCATCTGTCATGTTACACTTCGTGAATATTCATCACTAACATTTCTCCCTTTTTCTTCGACTGCTGTCTGTCCCTGTGAAATCATAAAAGAATGACCTTGCGAAGTTGATGTCAATGCAATCATCCGCTCTTGAATTTACCACTCTTGACTATTTGCTGCTACTCCTCAATTCTCTTATCTCTGACTTTCCGCAAGGCTCGGTCTATAGATAAGTGTTGTTTACCTAAATGAAGCTGGTTATTCTTTTTATCACTTGTACTTGGATAGTAATTGAAAAGGAAATCTATCACACCGCACCTTCCACTATGCCACATGTCACTGGAGACAGATTAGCAAATGTGTCTCTCTTCAAATGTATTAGACAAATCCTGAGCTGAAATTATTCATTGTAGAATATGGAGATCTGATCCATTGTGACCCACATAAAGACTCATTACCCAACTGCTTAGCAGCAAATATGCATGTATTTATCATTAACCATGCAGAACAATGTTTTGCTGCTTCTTTTTTTTATGGTCTGTGATTATTTCGAGGTCTTAAGGGTGAGCGAATACATGAGGCGAAGATGTTAATGTTGGTCTGGTTTGCTCTGCCTAAACAAAATAACAGAGCATCATTATCATACTAAGTATACAAGAAGATAATCAAATCTCATTTTCCAGTTGCTCTTCTTTAGGGGTGAGTTGGGTAATTTTAACCCAAATCATTCTATCATTTGAATGAGTCAATTATTTATAATCCTAATAATGTTTTTCATAATGAAGTATATGTGGGTTCATCGGTGTCAGCAGTACTGCGAGGTACAAATGCGCTTCAGAAAACATCGAAAAATGAAAGCAGGCATGTTTTAAAAAAAAGCTTGATTCATGTAAATGTAGATTAAAAAGAATAATTCATTTTTTTTTCTTAAGGATTGCTCCTTGATGCTTTTGTGTGGCATTAGTATTCCACGTCTTCCCTTTGGCATGATGTGTATGTGTGTGTGGTAGGTTTTTGCGTGAATACAGATGAAACAAAAGCAAAAAAGAAATTCTTTTTAGTCAAAGTTGCGCAGGCGATTGATAAAGTTTAATGTTGGGTTTGCCATATTCCAGAGAAATGTATCCATAGCCTCCAGGCACCGAGGCTGATGTTCAGACTTCATAAATCCATTGTAGATGGGAGTCTGAGGTTTGAAGATATTTAAAAGAAGCATGACCTTCTTGAATTCTCACATATAGGAGCTCATTTACAAAGGTCTTTCTGTTCATGCTGATCCACTGTAGATGAATCCCTCAAGAGTGTTAGTCGGCAGGCATGCGTGCATTTTTCATAAGCAAGGGGAAATTATGTCCAGAGACTGCATTCTAGATAAATGACACAGACTTTAATTACAATTAATTGAGCATGCTTCAGATCATTAAAAGAAATGAGTTTTACTGAAAGAGCTGACTTTTTCTAAGTTCACAGTGGCTGAGTACAGACATAGAAAGTTGTAGAGAGAAAAAGAGTTTGCCTGATCCGTAACATCTGTGTGCGTTTACGGTATATACTTTATGTGGAAGAGAAAAGCATGTGTGATGGAAAGGTACACAAGTCAAGCATCGAGCCTCCTTCTCAAAGACAGCAAGCCAAGTTTTGTTTACCATCGTAAGTCAGCATAAGGTGAGCTTAACTGTTGTACTTGCAACAAAAAAACAAATGGTAACACTTTATTTCGATGGTCCATTTAAGTATTAGTAGACTGTCTACTTAATATCTGTTGATACTGATGATCAACAGACATTTGACTGACTATAAGAAACTTTACATGTCAACTTACCCTAACCCCAACCTAGCATTCTACTTATAAGCTAATGAGAATTAGTTGCAATGCAACTTAAATTCGGACCATCAAAATAAAGTGTGACCTAACAAATACAATGTACTTTCTGTTTTCATAATGTATTACAGTACGGTAACATTTCAGTTTGATGGACCATTTGAATATTAGTGACTGTCTGCTTAATATCTGTTGATACTGACATTCAACAGACATTTAACTGACTATACGAAACTTTGCAAGTACATGTCAACTTACACTACCCCTAACCCCAACCTAACAGTCTACTTATAGTCTAATGAGAATTAGTTGCAATGTAACTTAAATTCAACAAACGGACTATCAAAATAAAGTGTGACCTCACAGTACACTTGTGTTCTTAAGGTGGGATACGAGTAGGGTTGTATGGGCAAGTTTTAAGGGGTTTTTAAGAGTTAAATTGTAAAGTGTGGTCAATAATGCAATAACAAATATAATTACATTACAGATTTAATTTAATCAACCATAATTAAATACATGTAATTTTTTACAACAATTACATTGTAATTAATTACAATTGAGTACATATGAGTTAAGGAGACCAAATAGGCTATAAAGTCAACCCAGACTCTTTATTAATATGTATTTGGACAGCGTTAAATATGTCCCAGTTTTTGTTTTTACAAATCCACCAGAGGCCACTTTGTTCGCATTTTCAGGTCTCGAATTTCTCTCGTGAGTGCCATCCATCCATGCTATTCTCTCATAAATCCACCAGAGGTTGTTGTTGACTGACTGACTGACCAACCGACCAAAAGCCCCATCCATACCCTTCCCGAAACCCAACCGATAGTGTTTTTGAAAAGCACTGTTTGATCTGATCGCCCCTTTTCCTAAACGCAACTGAAAGTGTTTTCAAAAGCAATCCAGAACAAAATATAAATAAATAAACCTTGTGGCCACCTGATTTTTACCACAATCCAGATCTTACCATGTGCTCACTCTGGTCATTACTTGTTTATTTTATTTTTTGGCATTTTTTTGTTTTTGTTTTACCTGCTTTCTGGGACCGTTCTTCTTTGGACTCCGTCATTGCCGTCAACTCCTTTCCGTGTTGCAAAAAGAAACAGAAGCTTTTGGTGGCGTCATACTGCCCTGTGTCATTCATTTTACAGACGAAATGCTGCCACACATAGTTCTGGCTACATAATTCACACTCTCTAGAAATGTATACGGGTATATGTATACGGGTATACATACGGGTATACATTATTACAATAAGCCTGGGTTGCATAAAGTGGGACCAAAATACTTCTAAAGCTATGTCTGATTGGGACACACATGGTTTAGGCTGGTCATATACTGTGCAATGTCCATGCGATTTCAGCAAGGTAGATGTACATTCTGGAATATACTGTATTCTTCAATGTTGCACCACCACAGCCCCACAAACGTGGCAGAGTGTGTGTGTGTGTCTGTCTGTTTCTTTTTTTATGCAGGTGCAGTGAGGGTACAAACACTTACTTCAGCTTAATCAGTTCATAGCTCTGATTCAACTGTGCATTTGCCTCATGAGGACCGGCCAAAATTTGTGACATGTCAGAAAATCAAACAACCACACGACTGCTGATCGGTATAGTTGGTTAATCACCTCTCCATCCCTCATGTACACTGCATGAACACAGCATGACAAATGATGCACATCAAAGCTGAGCCTGAATCACACACCATTCTTGAGGGATCAAGGACTCACACCAGATGAAGATTAGAGAGGACCAGGCCCAGAACCTGTATTTGTGCAGCAGTTGTCTGTTACCACTTATGTTTTGATTTTGGTATATTTTATTATTAGACATCTTATACATCCATTGGGGTTACACCCCTTTTCTTCAAAGTACTATTATTCTATTATTCGTACTATGGAACCTCTTATCTTTATAACATTAACAAATTCATGGCTAAGTGAATGTGTTTTAAGCAACAATGAATCTTCTGTGTGTATAGATTTAATGCAAAATGCAAAATAATTCTTATATTTACATTAGATTACAGAGTTAGGAACTTTAAAATACAGTAAAAACAGTGTATGCACAGTGTGTTTCATACTGTACGTATGTTACCACATGGAGAACTGGCCCAGCAGTCTGCCTCAGAAACCACAGTAATGGAGTCTAAATGGGGAACAATAACTCTAAGAGATTATTAGATAGATAATACAATCTTGGACCATTAGTCCTTCCATTAGTAGAACATTAGTTCATGCTCAGCATCCTTTATGGTTTTATTGCACGAAAGCTAAAAGGTGAAGTGTGTAATTTCTGTAACACAAGCAGTACCAAATGAAACAAGGGAAAAGTTATCTCAGAATAAACTTAAAGTGGCACAGAAATACACAAAGTGTTCTTGAATCAACCTCATTTCAAAAGGTCTTCATTCATTCATTCATTCATTTATTCATTCATTCATCCATCCATCCATCCAAGTATGAAATTAAATTCTACATTGCTGTTGTCCTCCATAAATTTGACCTCCTTGATTTAGTGTAAATGATAAATAAATGAAAAATATTTGGTTACATTCTTTGGTTATTAATATTTACTAAAATACATTTTGGTTGTAACAGAAAATACCACCTCAATTTAATGTTGGAATACAGGTACTCATGTTTTGTATTTTAAGGAAGTTGCTAAATAAGTACATGAGTAACTAAGCTATCTGTATTCCATCATCTGCACACACATGGGCAATTATTGGACTTATTGGACTTTAAAAACTGACTTATTTATATTAATTCTTACTTCAAATTTAGGATGCTTTCACACTTGTTCCAAATGCCTGGTCTGAAGCCAAGTTTGATTGCCCCCCTTGGCTGGTTTGTGTCTACATTCTTTTTTTTCCTTCTGAAACCCAGTACATTTGGGTCATCCAGTTGCTGTTTTTTGTACAGCTGTTGCTACTGTAGGTGACAGCCACAAAAGCAAAGTGCCAAAGTGATGTAGATTTTGTTGGAGACAAGCAGACATTATTGATGTTTGCACAGAGTCAGTCCCGCTTGTCACCAAGGTAGGTGATACACAGACAAACACACAAATGAACGTTATGAAAATTAAAGTTTGTTGGACAGTTCACCGTTATTTGGTATAATTGCATTCATATAAGAAGTAACCGTACCAGAATTTGCATGAACCGCACCCCAGACCATCCCTTTCAGGCCAACTAGAGTCCAGTTCATGGGTGCGCAACCGAGTTCACACTAACTAAACGTATTGTACCCAGGTGCGGACCAAAAGCACCCTTAGCTTAGTCTATGTTGCTTCTGAATCTAGTTGTTTTATGTGTACGGTCTTTCTGCAGGAGAAACACACACACCATGCAGCTTTCTGTTTATGAATCTGTGTAGCTCTTGTTCTCAAGATAACTTACATTAAAACAAAAGCTGTAGGATTTAAACCAATATCTTGTTTGATCTCTTAGCACATGCTAGAAAAATCTCTGAGGTGTTTCTCTCTCTCGCTTTCTCTCTCTCTCTCTCTCTCTCTCTCTCTCTCTCTCTCTCTCTCTCTAAAAAGAACTTATTATTGGGATTTTCTCCATCGGTTTTCATACACACACTCATCTCACTTTACATTTGCGAGGTAAACGAAGAAAGGAACGGAAGGTCATGCACTCTCACGCGTAGAACAGAGGGAGAAAGAGAGGGAGAAGGCTGGATCACTCTACAGCCATGGCCACACACGCGCGCTCGGCCTGCTGCCCCCGCAGACACACGGGGGTCTTTGTGTCAATCTCGGATGTTTCGAACGTTAAGGACCCAACAACCATACCAGTCTGCGGCGAAGAGCTGCTGAGAGACCCAAGGGCCCTGTCTTCCGGCAGAACTAACAATGGGTGGGAAACTGTTAGTTCGGGGTGGTGTTGAGAGAGGCTACAATGATAAGCTTCCGCTTCCTGGACAAAATAGGACTGATCCCAGTCGTGGTTTCTGCGCCAGGGTGCAGGGAGCTCCTGTCTGGACTTCTGTGGCAGATAGCTGGACCGCTTGTGCTGCCAGGTCTTGGAGCCGGTGGCTGGACAGTCTCTTTCCCTTAAAGGAGCGCTTTTCAGAGCCACTCTTCTCCTTCTTTTTGGTGGCACAACTACGTTGTCGAATACCTCCTCCAATGTTCTTGGTAGCAAGGGGGCAGACTGCTCTCTGAGGGTGGTGGTGCTTGCGGAGGGGCAGTCTCTGGACGAGGTGCCGGCTGATTTTCAATCGCAGGTCTAACGGGTGGGTGCGTCTCTAGACTGAATTGTTCACCCTGCCATTCTGGAGGCAGTAGAGGACCGATGAACGGCTCCTCATCGGCAGGTGCAGGATCCTGATGTGTACTCGGTCCGGGTGGTGATCGACGGTTGTCCTCTTCCTCCTCCTCCTCGTCGCCCTCCAGTTGCTCCTGGTATTCACCGGGGTCATCGTCAGTTCTACCTTCGCTCTCAGAGCCGGAGTCTGTTCTGCCGCCGTCTGCGTCGGGGTGACCGTCCATACGTGCAATCACTTCCATGTTGGCAGGGTAGTTTGCTGCCAGAAGTAGCATGGCAGATTGCTGTTCCACCTCTTCCCGTGACATAGGACGCTCTATATCAACGCCTTCGCGCCCCCGTGCTATTGCATATGCTTCGATTAACCGTCTCCACAGTTCAACTCAAGGCCGGTCTTTAAAAAACCCCTGGTACCTGTCCAACGACTTGTTTGTCATCGCAATCAACAGTCTGCCACAGAATGTGGCTAGATGGCAAAACTAGGTCGACCACTCGTCAGTAAAATCCTGCCTATATGCATAATAGGGATTGGCCCCAACCCGTCGCATGGCTCTACCAGCTTTTTTCCACTGTTCTGGGTAGTTGTCGGATCAGAACCCAGGGGAAGTGCTGGTGTTCATGTAAGGCTCTGGCAATCACATCCAATGATATGAGACCCGACCCTGCAGCCTGGGCCAACACCACCCTCAGCCGGATGGCATGGGCTGGGATGAGCTGGAGCCAAAGGTGCATGATTCTTGGCATGCACTCGTCGTCAACGAGAGGCCCATAGTTGGCCCAGGTGAGGTGCAAGTCAGTTGCGTTCAATGCGTCCCCTTTAAATGGAATAGTCCGTTGCAGGGTTAGCTTAGCTTGCAAGATGGTACCGCGGACTGCGAAAGCCACTACTGTCAGGATAATTGCCCCGACAGCCTGGTCCCTACAACGACTTGTGGTCAGAAGTCCGACCAGGAGGTGCAGGAACCACACGCGTTCAGCGAGCGTGGTGCCTGGAGCCCACTGGCTGTTCGCTACGTCCCAAATGTCCGAACCCTGGGGCGCATTATCTCCGGTGCAACGGATCAGGTCAAGGCCATCAGCGAACCAAAACACATCTCAGAGGAGGTCTGTTTGCACCAGTCACTCTGCTACCTCACACTGTGAACGAGCCATGCCTTTAATTTGATCTTCGGGCAGTCTAGGGACGATGGCTTCCAGGATGAGCTGCTGCTTCCTAAGCCCTGATTGGTTGAAGCGCAGGTAGCATATGAAGCTAGCTGTTGGGGGTCCTTGGATGGAAAGACCCTGCTCATCCGTGATGCGCTGTTCAAAGGGGTGTAAGTTCAGGTTCTGCAGGACAGACCATAGAACATGTTGGGACCCGCTGAACCCCTCAAACACCGCACGGTTGTCCACAGGACCAAACTCTCGGTGATGTCAGGCGGGTCTAGCCACGGGATCCTGCTGGACAGCGTCCCAGGGAGCTGCTCCTGGTTGGACTAGGGGCAAGTTACAACGTATGTCGCGAATCATCTCCTCCATGGCATCAACATAGCATGGCCCTGTCTGTCCCCAGCATGCTCCGAGTCGAGGAGGAGGGTCCTGAATGTTGTGCTGCTGGTCGTCCCAGCGCTCCTGTTGCGCGAGGTCATACTAAATTGACAGCAAGCTAACAATATCACAAGCGAAGAGAGTATATAACTAGAAGAAGGTATTCTAGAAATAGTGTGTTTGGATATTCTCTCTCTCTCTCTCTCACACTCTCTTTATCTCTCTCTCTCTCTCTCTCTCTCACACTCTCTTTATCTCTCTCTCTCTCTCTCTCTCTCTCTCTCTCTCTCCTGCTTCAACCTCTGTTAAACACTTTGAGAAAGAACACTTTCAGTAGTCCGTGAGGGTTTGATATAATCTCCTTCAAACATCGGCCCCCCAGGCTGTTGGCTTACTTGGATACATGGCTGGATTGCTGTCTGGGTATTTTTCTCCTGGCTGCATTTTTATAAAGCCTTTTCTTTAACAGCATTGCATAGCTTTTTGCTTTTCACCACATGCGCACACAGAGTAAATGGGAAGATGTTTTCAAACCAGCTATTAATTGGGGAACAGCGTTACCGGCCTGTTAAAATAAGGGTCTTTCAATTTTTGCAGAGGAACAGAAGGCAATCAGGATGTAGAATAGATAGATAGATGGATATAAAAAGAAAAGGGTCTTTGGTCTTTGAAGAGTCTTAAACTTTTTTTTTTTTTTTTGTAAGGATGCCTTTTTTATGTGGATACAGCTGAAATAAAGTTTTAGTTAAACTTCAGACCAGGACAGTAATATGATAAGTTTTACATGGAATCTTTATTATGCTAATTAAATATTATTACGTTATATATCACCCTAATATATAGTAATAACGTACAATAACATTAGTGTTCATGTATTTACTAAAATGAACAATGAACATTTGATTTTTTACAATATTTATTCATATTACTTAACTGTTGCGAACGCAGGAGTCATGAAGACAGGTGTTTTAGCCTAAGACAATTTTATTACAGTGGTCATGGAGGCAGGAGTTGAAAACCCGCATACAGCAATAGAGACAAATCCAAGAGCATAGTCTGTATAACAGGCAAAAGATAACACGACGCAAAACACGATAAACAATGCAAAAGTGAAAACACGAGAAGGCTAAAACAAGGAAAACGGTGAGAATTGTATGCAACAGCTAAACAAGACTCAGCAATGATGAGTGTGTGAGTGGTGTTTAAATACTCCAGGTAAATTATTTGCAGTTGTGTGTGTGTGTGAGTGTCCAGATGACTATCAGCAGTAGCAGGATTTAATTGCCGCAATTACAAGCGGTAACACCCTTAATCGTTAATGACAACACAGTGCTTTATTGCAAGTTTTTTATTATTATTAACTGACAGAACATAACTGATAATAGCAAGCACAACTTTGAGTTTTAAAAATGTATAAGTAAAAAGTTATAGAATTGCTCATTCTTAGTTCATGCTAGCAAATGCATTCATGGAAATAACTAATAGATAGTGTAAACCAGGGGTGTCCAAACTTGGTCCTGGAGGGCTGGTGTCCAGATTTTAACTCCAATTTGCCTCAACACACCTGCATGGATGTTTCTAGAAAGCCAAGTAAGAGCTTGATTAGCTAGCCCAGGTGTGTCTGGTTGGGGTTGGAACTGAACTTTGCAGGACACTGGCCCTTCAGGACCGAGTTTAGACACACCGGGTGTAAACCAAACAAAACCTGTTATTTCATTTCACAAATCTGTCTCTGTTTTTATTATTTTCTTCTTTTTAATACCTTCCACTTGTAGAAAAGTGGTCATTATTTTATTTTCATAGACATTTATCTCTAATATGATGCATGCACAATATTGCAGAGATTGGCCCTTGATTCTTGAAATGTTGAAATTACTTTACTTACCCATGAGAAACAATTCATACATCCAGATAGAGCTAAAGAGTACATATGAGTAAATTATAGCTGTAGAACATACAGCACTTCAAACTCCAAAGTGCAGCATTTTAAGGTCAGTTATTTACTGCCATTTGACTTACATCAAAGTCTTACATCGATTCATAACCCCAACTTTTACAAACAATTTCCATGTATGTACTACCGTACAGTGACTGCACTAACCATAGTTCGTTACTCATTTATGTTGGAAAACTAAAATTGAAATAAAATACGATGATAATGATAGAGTTTAATGCTTCCCATAAAGACTTGCTGCAGCAGCTTACACAGTTCCTTTTGTGTATACTACTACATCACAATTGACTTTATTTAGATACCATAATTTCATTAATATAAGTCCATATCAACTATAGTGTCTGTTACGATTGACCGGGAGGATGGAGGCAAAAAGTGTCACAGAAGCCGTTGGTGAAAGTGAAGTGTGATTTATTTGACACAAAGTGGAGAAGAAAAAAATACAGCAAAAATGTGAAAGTGACAAAATAACAATAAAGAAAAATAAACTACACAATATTTACAGGATTGTTCAGCTAAATCAAGATAATGACCTGAACAAAAATCTGTTACTCACTCACTCACCACACAACCTACTCCTACAACTACCCACCCAGTGTTCTTCTTCTTCTTCTTCTTGTAGTTTTATGGCGGTTGGCAACCAGCTTTACCGCCACCATCTGGATTGGAGTGTGGATCAGGAGTTAACTAACCCATAATTTTTATAGTAAAATATTTTTTTTTCTTTTATATTTTTACACCATACTTCCTCTATTACACCTATTTTGTGATTAATGACCATTCTACTAAATTCTGTGGTTCAACCCTGTTTCTTTCAAGAAGTTATATAAATACCTACAACAAACATCACCTGTGCTCAAATTTAATATGTTCTTTATGTTTGGTTCAACTTGTTCTTCGTGTAACTGTGTGAATAGTCTACTTCTTCCTGTGTGATATATCGGGCAGTGCATCAGTACATGTTCTACTGTCTCCTGGTTGTTATTACATTTACACATTCCATCTTCATGTTTATTGATCCTATGTAATGTACTGTTGAGTGCTGTGTGATTAAATCTCATTCTTGTCAACATATCTTCTTGTTTGCTACCCACCCAGAGTGAAGGTTTGGGGCCATTTTATATCATTGGCCCCGCCCATGGGTTAAACCATTCTTCAGGGTTGTAGGTTAACATGTAGAGAAAACAAATACATAAAACGACATTAAACAAAAGTATAAATGATTGCAAGTAAACGAATGCGCATACAAAACTCAAAATAAAACACAACATACAACCAATGCAAATATAAACGACAGAACAGTGATTTTTATCATAGACCAGGGGTCGTGACCCTGATTATGTCATCCAAAATGGCTGCTCTGAAGTAAGGTGGGAAAAGACTGTAGCTGCGTCCCAAATGACACACTATACACTATGCACTTATGCACTATGTACTTATGCACTTACACACTCAACAGCGTAGTATATGTATGTAGTGTTGTCCCAAATGGAGCACTAATGGCTTTTTCACTAAGCGGAAGTTCAAACCGTTTCCCTGATGACGTTTGACGGCTGCCAAATTAGAGAAATAAATGACCAAAATACCTAATAATACCTGGCATGAGTATAACCGCATTCACCATCGGGAGGCGCTATAATCACTCTCTTAGGAAAATTTTGCTTTCACAATCCAAAATAAATAAAGTTATCCAAAAAGGGCGCCCGATAGCTCCGCCCCTTCCGTTATGTGCACGAAACTCCGGTCGTTGAGTGCATAAAGAATCCATCATTACACACTTCATATTACCGACCGAATGAGTGCATCATCCGGGTAATTCAAGTGCACTTATTATTTGTAGAGTTTTCAGTGTGAACGCACTTATTACACTATTTATACTACAAAATGG
>CAIGQQ010040079.1:2109325-2122457 GCA_903798035.1 Danio albolineatus | reverse complement strand
CAGACCTCAACCAAAAATAAGGCTGACACCTCATCATCATTTTTCTACATCTAAAAAGTGCTTGTGACTGTGGTTTACTTGCTACTGAGGTGAGTGTGTGAACTGGCCTATTTCTCGAGGGAAGAAACGACTAGACAACAGTTGCTTTTTGTTGTGGTGATGTAGTATTTTCGTTGATCAGAGTTTCTGAGCGATGAGACCTGTACACGCTCCAAAAAAATAAATAAAATAAAATAGAATAAAAAAAGTGCATGTGGGAAGTTTGTGTGTATTTGAGTACTGGATGTATATGTGTGAGTGAATTTCACAACCCTCAGCTCGACGTGGCAGAGGAACAAATGAAGGCCGTTTATCTTGTCTCTCCAGAGCCGGTTATTTTTCATTCCCAGCTTATGGGAGAGATAATAAGACATGTTCAATTTATGTCAACTGACAGAGAGCTTCCCCAGTTAACAGACGTGCCCCCAAAATATTGCCTGGAAACCTAGAAGCACGATCTCCACCTGCGCACGCTCCATTTATTCAGAACCCAACATGCGTATGTGTGATTAGTCTCCTGACCCAAAAGCCTGTGGTGCATGAACTCCTCCAGTTCCTTATTCTCAGCAGAGCTCGGTTCCACCTGTCAGGGACGCAAATGAAGCGATCCATGAGTGATGAGGCTTGGCCAGAACATCAGATAGTGTTATCATGAGCGTGTGTAGAGGAACAAACCAAAGATAACAGGATACATGATAGTGAACTGTGGGGTGCCGCCATCCAGAGATCTTAATTCTGCCGCAATGAATTGCAGCCCTGTAGTTTGGTGGGCATGTGGTAAGTGAAATTATTGGTGTCTCTTTTTGCTGAACCTGGTCTTTTTTTGGTCAGGATATAACCCCCTAACTTGAAATAATTTATGCTGATTTTCTTATAGCATAGCGTTAAAAATGTATTAACAAAGTTTTTTATATTTATTTAAACATTCCATTTTAAGATTCGTAACAATAAGGTTTGTTTCTTATATAATAATCAAACATTTAAAAAAACAAGTATTTTTTAAGGATCATGTGACACTGAAGACTGGCATAATGATGCAGGATTTTAGTTTGAAACAACCACAAATATGAATCCAAATGGCGCATAATTGTGTAATGGAAAGGGAAATGACTAATGATTTTTTTTTTTTTTTTTTTACAAACAAACAGCTTAAAAGATTGACATGCATTTGTATGCAGCTTCCTGAGTCAATACTTTGTAGATCCGCCTTTTGCCACAATTACAGCTGTTATAGGGTATGTCTTCAACGGCTTTACACATAGAGACAGGTTTTTACCCTATTCTTCTTTGCAGAATATCTCAATCTTAGTCAGATTGATTGGAAAATATCTGAAACAAGCTAATTTCTTGATTAACAAACCTGAAAGCTAAGTGTTCACTGTTTTCATATAGTGTCCGACTACATTCACATAAAAATACTAACCTTTTTATAATAATAATAATAATAATAATAACAATAACAACAACAATAATAATAACATTATTTATTATTATTATTATTATTATTATTATTATTATTATTATTATTATTGTTATTGTTATTATTATTGTTTTAAATTATTATTATTATTATTATTATTATTGTTGTTATTGTTATTGATAATAATAATAATAATAATAATAATTATTATTATTATTATTATTATTATTATTATTATTATTATTATTATTATTATTATTTTATTATAATAAATTTATATAACTATAATAATTTTTTTTAAATATTATAATTTTCCCAGTACTGGTTGCAGCTGGCAGGGCATCCGCTGCATAAGACATATGCTGGATATGTTGGCTGTGACGACCCCAGATCAATAAATGGACTAAGCTGAATAGAAAGTGAATGAATAATTCATAACAATAATAATAATAATAATAATAATATTTAACATTTAGTACAGACTAATGTTTGCTGAAAATGTCAAATATTGGCATTAGCCAAACCTATTTTCCCTGACAAAAAAAGAGCACCAGAATCATCAGAATCAATCAATCAATCGATCAAAAGAACAAATAAATAAATAGCACAAAAAATAGTTAAATGATTATTTTACACTGTGTACATTAATACGTATCACTTCTATGTACAGTATACTGAAAATAATAAGGAAACCTTTGTATGACAATCTTTCAAAAACTCCTTTAGATCAAAAAGCAACCGTTGACCTGCAAACAGCCACAAGATAAAACCACGACAAAAAAAAAAAATGCTTAAAATGTGCATTCATGTCGACATGCCATGGCCTTAATTAAAATTGTTTTGTTAATATGTCAAACGTCAAGGGCTTTTCAGTATGTCTACTGCAATCAGCCAACCAAATAATCAAAACAATGCACTTCAAGTATTTTCATTTATTTATTTATTACTTGCTTTGTCCTAGTGTTTATGTGTTCAAAACTCGGCCCTCTTTGTATTATTGAATGAACACTTTAATGGTAATTATAGGCACACCACTGAGCACCCGAGTGGAAAATGAGGGATTTTTTTTTTCTTTTTTTCTAGAATTGTCATTTGAAAGTTTTAAAAGCAGTATTATTTGCTCATCTGTTTTTCCAAAGGAAAGGTTAATTAGTAGCATAATACAAGGTGGTGGCTGGGAATAAGAAAGTGCTCACCCCTGCTCTATTCCTGATGCAATCCTACCCTCCGCATGAAGCCTACGCAGTGCCCACAACATGTAATTAACAACGCAGCGATTTCTAACCTTTGACACAACAAATCTGCATGAACTCGGATGGTTTATTTATGGCACACTGTGCACTCTGACACGTGGAGGTTAAAATAAACATCACACACACAGAAGTAAAGCGATGCGTGATTAACATTGTGTGCTCTACAGCAAATGCTGAATATGATGTTAATAAGCTGATCAAATTTTTGATTAACAAATTAGGCATGTTCAAGGTCTCTGACAAAGCCCTGACAAAATGAGGAAATTAAACTGGCTCATACAAGATAACGACATGAATGTGATTGAAATTTTCCACACAAACCCTTATCGATGTTGTTTTTCAACAGTTTTGCACTCATAAATAGAGCTACTTCTCCATATACAAAATAAAACACATACAATGTCCATCCAATATTTTGGTATTAGTGAACAACTTGATTATAGATCTGACTGTGTTAATTTTATATTATATAAATATGGACATATTTATCACAGATGTGAGATGTTTGTGAGAGTACTCTTACTGTACAAAAAACACTAAAGAAAACTGGAACTAGACAGAGAAACACACACACATACGCTTGTCACTGTATGGCTTCAGTTACTATACAATTACAGCACAATTATAGTAATGAGTGCTTCGTACACACCCACACAATGTATCTCACAATGACATTTTTTACTCATTATGGAAAATTAGCCATTATTTAATGGTTCATTTACCTAACTCACTCACTCCTGTTTTTTTCTAATTATAATATATAAAAAAGAACTGATGGTATGATGTTACATGTCATTTACAGAGCTAAATGCTCAATTGTTTGATTAAGGTACCATGAAGCATTCTGAAACTGTATATCAATGAAAAACTTCTTGAGCATTGGAACACTTATCACATTTCATTCATTCATTCATTTATACATTCATCAATCCATTCATTTACTCATTCATTCATTTTCTTTTCGGTTTAGTCTCTTTATTAATCTGGGGTCGCCACAGCGGAATGAACTGCCAACTTATTCAGCATGTTTTACGCAGCAGATGCGCTTCCAGCTGCAACCCATCACTGGGAAACATCCATACACACTCATTCACACACATACACTACGGACAATTTAGCCCAATTCACCTTAACTCTTTGGACTGTTGGGGAAACCAGAGCACCCAGAGGAAACCCACGCAACCATAGGGAGAACATGCAAACTCCACACAGAAATGCCAACTGACCAAGCCGATGCTCAAACCAGAGACCTTCTTGCTGTGAGGCGATCGTGCTACCCACTGCGCCACCGTGGCGCCCCACTGATTTACTCACATTCCTTAATCAATTTACACAATTTTATTGTTGAAATGTATGCCCCTGGTACACACACACATGCAAACACACACAAAGATGTGACGCCTAAAAGAAATATCGTTAACATAGTATAATATCTATGGCCATGTACACATTTTACAGTTTCAGGGACGATGAACACATTTACAGTAAATGTGAAACTGAAATGAATAAATTATCGCGTAATATATGCACAGAACACAACTCAAAATATTGCAAGTGCCAAATTGATCACTTTTATGAGCCATATTATAGTCACTCACTATTTTTTTTTATTTGTTTGTTTGTTTGTTAACTGAATCTAACCGCAGTTTCTGTGTTTTGGTAAGGCTGGAGCTTTGTCATATCCACTTATTATATGCAAAGCTTAATAATCATATTTGGGCTTAAGCATTCCAATTTATGAATCTAATAAAGTGGGAAGGTTGCAACAGGTTGGATAAGATTAAACATTTGTGATTAAGTTGTTATGGGCTTGCTCTTGTTTTTTTTGTTTGTTTGTTTGTGTTTTTCTGGCAACATTAAGTCAAGGCAAGATTTCTTCCACCATGCATGCAGAAGATGGACATATTTAAATGTATCAAATACATACAGATTATTCAGTTCAATTCTGTACAGTGTGCATAATTTTCATAAATATGATTGTTGTTCATGCAATTAAAAAAATAATAATTTGTTAATTCTGTTTCAGAATGTGGTTGTAAACAAAAACCTAAAATGAAAATATTTTTTGCAGAACAGGATTAAGTAGTAAAAGGTGAACTGACAACCACTGCAAATGTGGCTTATAATTCATCCAGTCATTCATTTTATTTCTGGCTTAGCCATCTAATTCATCTGGGGTCTCCACAGCGGAATGAACCGGCAACTTATCCAGCATATGCTTTATGCAGCGGATGCACTAGGAGCTGCAACCCATCAATGGAAAACATCCATACACACTACGGACAATTTAGCTTACCCAATTAACCTGTACCGCAAATCTTTGGACTGTGGGGGAAACCGGAGCACCCGGAGGAAACCCACGCCAACACAGGGAGGACATGCAAACTCCACACAGAAATGCCAACTGACCCAGCTAAGGCTCGAACCAGCGACCTTCTTGCTGTGAAATTCAATACAAAAAAATATGAGGTCTTTTTTAGGAGTTTATTTTTTCCTTGAAACATGTTCGATTTGTCCTCTTTGGAGTGAAACTGTAGCAGTGGATCAGCTCAAAACAGTCTTCGGAATCCTTAATGACAACCAATGGATGTAATGTACTGTGAAGGGAATCTGGATTACTGGCCAGATAGAGGCAATACAGCAGAACAGAGAGTGTTTAATCCTTTTGTCAGAATTAGTGTTTAACATAGTCTTCTATTAAGACTCAGTTCAGATTTTAACAGACATTAATGTGCTCAAATATGAGCCAAGCTGTTAAAAGCTGGACAGATTCAATCACACTAATGCAAAGATGATTTGACTCTCAGTCAATGACCACATTAGCCACAGATTGAGCTCTACATGGTCCCAAAAGTAGCTGCAAACAAAGCTACGGCATTTCATTAGCTACACTTTCTGTAACATGATCTAGTTTATGTAAAACAAAAACAAAATGCTAACAATGCTCAGCTGTTAAAATGTATGAAGCAGTCACAGTGTGCTGATCACATTAAAAGAAGCGCTGGTGCCCACAAATGTCCTCAATGCGTTACACATCATGGATTATGTTGTGCATTGTGAATTATAAAGCGGCGTGAATCAGACCACGCAGGAAGTGTTCTAAAGGTGCAGTGACCTGGCATACTCCCACAGGGCACATTCAACAAGGCATCAGTTTACATACAGATGTGAAGTAGAACACAGCATTTAACCAGTATATGGCAGTAATTGAGCTCTGAAATCTCCCCTGGCTCTGTGCTTGCAGAAGAAACATAATCAGGTTCCAGTTCATCCCCACTGTCTTTTAGCTGTTGCTTCCGGGGTTGCAGTCAAGAGGCCCGGCACTGATGGATGGGTGGAGATGGGAGTTTGTTTCAGCACTGATTTACTATTGATCCATGCTATGTTATGAGATAGTGTGCTGTACTGTACCATTAAATGTGTGATGATAGTCTTAATGAATAAAATAACAATTAAATAAATCAACCAATCAATCAATAAATAAGCTAATTAGTTAATTAATTTGTTTATCTGTCTGTCTTTTTTTCAGGGAATGCATGAGTAAGAAAATATATAACTAAAGGACAAAAGCCTTATGCACATTTTACTTTTACTCTGGAACTTTTTACACAAATTATGAATACTTGACTTTTAATCAGTTATTGAAGAGTTGAATAGTCTGCATGGTTCCTTGCACAGTAAAACGTTATCACTTCAAAACACCTTTAAAGGAGTGGTCCACTACGATATCATATTTTAGACTTTGATGTGTAATGTAGCTGTGTAAACAAACAACATCTCTCAATGTAAGATGCTCCAAGTTCAATGCAAAGGGACACATTTTACAGAGTAAGCTTAGAAAAGCCTACCGTGAACAAAGTTTGAGGACTACAAAAAATACATCCTGTCCAGAGAGATCATAAGGGCTTGCAGTTATGCACGTTCACCACACGTGCACACACCCTGCGCAGAGCAGGGGTGTGGCCAGAGGCGCTGTAATGGTATAGCAGAGAAAGCTAAAATGTCGTCCAAACGCTGCTAGTTCACAGAGCTTCTTCTGTTTATGTATTTGGGCTTCCAAAGTACACGACACAAAGAAAGAAGTATTGCACTTCCAGACAATTATAAAAAAGATACAGCTCTTGCATTTGACAAAGGAGAACGTCCAGAATCTCTCTCAGTTCAATGCTGGATTCGGCTTAAATCTCCTCCAACCAACGAAACTGTGGATTGTGAGCCACAACCTGTATGCATTTTATTTGTTTAAATTGATCTATTGCATCCATAGTTTCTAGTGTTAATTGTATGTTGTAGCAAGGACGTAAACAAGGATGTAAACAACAGGAAATGCTGTTTGGCATTGCTAACAATTTAGCTACATATTCATAATTATCAGTCAAACCGCTGTAAACACACACACACTTTTCAGCAGCGCTGCAGTGTCTCTCTACGCTGCTGTTTTCATTGTCTCTCTATGTGGCCCATTTCAGTGTCTCTCTATGTGGCCACTTTCTGTGCCTTCTATATCTCGCAAAAACTGGCTACGGTTTAGAACGGTTTATATTACTTACACATGCTTATTCCCCATATATGTGAAAGAGACTTCTCAGATGTTATTTTAGAGAGCAGGTGTGAGGTTCAGCTGTGTGCTCTTCATTTTTCTGTCTGATTTAGGTAGCTAACGATGTTAACAGATGCTTAGACCGGTCTGTTTACACAGCGCAAAAGCGAGTGCTTGTAGGGATGTGACGTGGTGACATGGAGACAGTCCGTGACAGCATATTATGTTAGCTGACTAATCAGAGCCTCTTGAGGGCAGGCCTTTCAGAGTAAATAGGAAATATGACAGTCATTTTCGTGTTAGCAGAGTGGCTGTATATAATCAAAGTTAGAAATATTTTAAAAAAAAACGTGATTTTCTACAAGTAAAGCATGAGCACACATTGCTTTGCATCTTATAAACCTGACCAAATGCTAAAATGCACTGTGGACCACCCCTTTAAGGGCATGGCTTTTATTTGCAAATCGCATTTCAGCATTTGCTTGACTTTTCTCCATATGTGCTGTATAGATTTTCCAGTTACGTAAGCTTGCATGGTAGCAAATGTGGTACACATATACAGTATTTAGAGCATTTGAGTCTTGTCAAACATGTCAAAAATCTTAAAACAGTGTAAAATCAAGACCACAGTTGCTTCAGCTAATGTGTTTTTTTATAGCACATGTTTTTTTTTGTATCATTTAGTTTTTAGTTTAGTTTTTTATTCAGATTTTTTTGTTTGCTTTAGTGCTTTCAATATTAGTGAACCATCACCACATACTTAATTTCCTAACTGGCACAATATATTCAAAAATTATTACTTTTTTAAAGAAGAAAAAAAAAAGAATTTGATTAATCTGGTTTGGTATTCCCACAACCAACCTGCAAGATGGAAGATTCGTCCATCTAAATAACAATTTTGATGATAATTTTGGTAATGAGACTTAATTAGAATAGTTCATTTAATGAACCTAGCACTAAAACAATGATTGCAAATATGCAACAATAACAGTGGGTGCAATTAATTGCTAGTAAATTGCACTCACTCACAAACAAACAGACTAAATTTCCTTCTCATAGCATCTGTTTAGCGAAGCGCTTGTGTCTTATTTGGTAGGGCCCAAGGCATATCGTGTTGCTCCCCAGACTGTCCATTCAGCAGGAGAGGCTGTTCCATCTCCATCCAAACACCCCATGGGACTCGATTTCTGGCAATTCCTCAAACATCAGGAAAACAGACCCAGGCAACAATCAGTCCCCCACGTCTTTGTGCCTAGAGTGAAAAGTAGGACTTGTTTTCATTGGACAGCAAAGTTAAGGAGCGCTTGAGGAAAAATGCTTGCTGAATAATGCATGTGTAGTCATTTGCAATGAACACAATCATATTGGCATTGCTTTCAACATCCCACAAGCTAAAAACCATAGCCTGCATTCATTTATGTTGCTATATTTAAATTTGTAATATTAAAAGCAGGTAAAATATCAGTTGTGTTAATGATTTAATGGCACTCCTTTCGATTTTCTGACAAACATGGTGGGATCAGCTTGGATTTTTTGGTCATGAAATCAATACAGTATGATTCATAAGACAGCCTTTACTTCCCTTGCTGCAAGCTAATATGGCCTGTGATTGAAATGGCAATGATACTGCATTGAAAGAAAGAAAGAAAGAAAGAAAAAGCTTTCTAACTTGCCAACACTTGTCAGAAAACATGAAATTTCATATTAAATAATATAAGGTACATCACAGTAAAAACAGTAATAAAACGGAAACTCAAAGTTCTAAAGATTGACAGATGCATCTTCTGACAGATTGTGCAAGTTTGTGTTTCTAAAGACTCAAAGCTACAGGTTAAAAATTGCTAAGTAATCCCTGCATGGTGCTCTCCCATCATGGGAAACGTCCATTTTTATTTCCATCAGATGTGTGAAGCACCTCAGGCAACATCAGCTGCTGGCCGAAGCCTCTGACATTTGAGGCTGATAAATTCTCTCTCCTAGTCCAAACACTCTGAACTGATCAGATCAGCACACTTGCTCTGCGTTCAATGAGTCCTCTCCTCGGATTGCTTGATTTATGCTGGTGTTCAATTCAAATGCAAATCACTGTAGGCTTATTTATTTCCACGCACTTAAAGAAGATCTTCATGGTCTAGAATTAGAGGAAATGTAGCAGCTGCAGCAGCAAAGAAAAAACAGCAAAACAAAACAGCAAAACAAAACAGCAAATACATGAAGGATAGTAGTACTAATAATACAAGTGTTAGTGTGTACACTGCAAATATATACACAGACACACACACACACACTTCACATTTACTGAACACTTTATTACGTACACCATGCTTGTGCCTTAGAGCCCATTTTGTCTTCACAACTGTAATATATTGTGGAACGGTCAACAACGTGCTGCAAACATTTCTCAGAGGTTTAGCTCTATATTGACAAAGCGGCATCACACATTTGCAGCTGATTTGTTGGCTACCAGTGGTGGGTAGAGTATCCAAAATCTATACTCAAGTAAAAGTACAAGTACTTGCTGAAATTTTTACTCAAGTAAAAGTAAAAGTAGGAATTTTAAAAGTTACTCGAGTAAGAGTAAAAAAGTAGCTGATGAAAAAATTACTCAGGTAAATAGTTACTAGTTACTTTTCATCACACACTTTTTTACTCTTACTCGAGTAACTTTATATATATATATATGGCGCCACGGTGGCCTAGTGGGTAGCACGTTCGCCTCACAGCAAGAAGGTCGCTGGTTCGATCCCCGGCTGGGCCAGTTGGCATTTCTGTGTGGAGTTTGCATGTTCTCCCCATGGTGTCGTGGGTTTCCTCCGGGTGCTCTGGTTTCCCTCACAGTCCAAAGACATGTATATATGTGTGATGTATATATGATATATATACATCATAATGCATCATAATACATCATATATATATACATCATATCGATTTGCCTAATTACCCTAACTTGCAAATTAACCGAGTTAAATATTTAAATGTTATATTTAACAGTGTGAATGGCTTATTTGTCCAGGCCATATGGCTAATAAGTCCTTCCAATAACTGCAGTTTCTTTAGTTATCCTATCTCACACCATTAATAAGGTTCAAATTGGGATAATTTTGACACTTACCATACGTGTTTTTTTCAGGTTGGAGCTGTAGTTCATGTATGAGTTGCAATGTCAGTTTGATGTACAGCACGCATCGCATTATCAAGATTATTACTCTTGTTGACATCTTGAAGTGAAAACAGATTGAGCTTGAGGCCGCGGGTAGCCTGGTCAGATAAACTCACTGCACAGACTCGGAAGCGCAGATGGCCGTGGCGTGACCGCAGTATAAACTCGCACGCCTTCCTCGACTCCAGCCATCATTCCAACATAGGTCCGCGCTCGAACCGAAACGCGTCTCTATAGCAACCTCTCGCGACACAACCTCTCCAATGCGGCACCTCGCGATATTTGCAAACAAGTCATACAGTATATATCATATTTATTATCATTTGACAGTAACGGAGGAACGCCGCCAAATGTAGCAGAGTAAGAGTAATAATTTTTCTCTGATAATTTACAGGAGTAAGAGTACACATTTTTTTTTAATTTACTCGAAAAGTACACGTTAGCCAACAATTTTACTCAAGTAAATGTAACATGTAAATGTAATTCGTTACTACCCACCTCTGTTGGCTACACATCCATGACATGAATCTCTGGTTTTATCACATCCCAGAAAGTGTTTTGCAATTTACCTACAAACTGTAATACATTTCAGATTACTTGTTAGTGTATAAGAAATCACTTACCTTACGTATAACTGTCTCAGAATTGTAATGCTACATTACTCCTGTAGTTCTTTTGAATTATTTTCACTAAAATAGCCACAGAAGTAAAACTCAAAGGCAAAATATGCCAGTCATGCCAACATAATTGTCAAAACATAAGAGCAGTGTTATATATTTTGATGACTTGTTTACTTACGTTATTGTGTACTCTGTCATTAAGCCACAAACAATTTTTCATTCATTTATTTATTTATTTTTATTTTTTTAGTTCTGAGCACTCCGCTACTGAAACTCCTCACGTTTTGATGCTTCTGCATTCCTGCCATTGCGAATGAACTACTGCGAATTCTGCATCCTGAAACAACATTTTGGAGAACATGTTTTCCGCATGCACATGAACTGCCTCTGACATAAGGGTCACCTGCTTCCATACATGTCTTTCAAAATCAAAATCACAAAAGCACTCTACGACTCACTGAAAACATTTGAACAACTCAGCAGCTCATCTAAAGGGAACATGATTTCTGACCATATTCCACATTCAGTATCAATGTTATCAAACTGCACCTTTGTTTTGAATATGGGCCCTAATATTGTGTCTTTATTAACTCAAGTTCTTACTGTGCGGCTTTTTGAACAATTACATTTTGGATGAAGATTAAGTGTATTTTAAAGTGTGCATTATTCAACATATACTGAGTAACATATTATCAGCAAAAGTAATTATTTAATGTAATTCATTACTTTTCTTCTGCATCGTTCCCAACACTGATCCCAAAGGTGCTCTATTGGATTGAGATCTAATGAGTGAAGCCATCTGAGTTTAGTGAACGCACTGTCATGATGTTCAAGAATCCAGACATTTAGATGTTTATGCTTTGGAAAAGTAGCCTAATGCCTTGTTCACGCTACATGATTTTATCTCTCGGTAGATTGCTGTGCTATTCAGATAACATGACTTGATTGTGTGTATTATATTCATAATGATGTTCACATTACAGTATGTAGCAGTTTGTAAATGATCCATCGGAGGGGGTCACACACTACATAATCTAACAACAATTTTGTCAGCCAAAAGGTGTGCCCAGCCCTACACAACAGTGAATTCAATATTCAGGGTGCAGCCATCAGAAAAAGCAGAACACTATTGGCTGCTTGTTTGTTGATGACCTACATCACAGACACACAGCCATATGTAATATAATCAATATAGCTGATTATGTTATTTGAAAGTTGTGTCTCTCAGCTGATCCATCAGTCGATCAATTGCCTATATATCTGCATGGTTCAGCTGATAGACATGGTTTTCAAATCCTCTTGTGTCCATGTAAACACAGTTAACCCATGACTTGCTCTCTCGTTGGCTCATCACTACATCTGACCCCACACTGGGTCGTTGTGGTTGACTGGTTCAGAATATTTAGGAGTACTAGATATTGAAGTTTTAGCTGTGAGGTGTTGGCGACACATCAGTGAGTCCTTGAGTAGTTCACATGTAAAGACTAGAGAGCACTGTTCACATGTTGATTTTCTCCCAATAACAGCACGATAGTGCTTAAATTGGGCTTAAAATTCAGTAGTTTGAACAAGACATAAGGTGAGTATACTGTTAACGGAATGACTATAGTCAGATACCATACACATTACTTATGTGATGTTTAAACAGTACTGAGCTAGTACAAGGAGTCTTAAGTGTGGCAAGAAAATACCACCACAACCAGACACAAGGCAGGACAAATGCTTTCATTTCTGACCCTATACCTTCCAAATATCACAGTAGAAATTGCAACATAAGCTCATTCTGAAAACATCTAACTATATACATTTCTGGTGATCACAAATTATATAGCCAAAACTACATATGGCTGCATTTCGTCTTCAAAACAAACGCTACGGGGTGGTATGACACAGTTCCTTTTCACGCTTACCAGCTGACCGCTTACCTCCATATGGACGCTGTGATCAGTTTGTCCAGTAGCTTGCCATGTACGTTGGCAGACCTAAAACAGAGAGGAGTTGACCACGATGATGAAATTTGAGTCCGGTGATGAATGGTTTCAGAAAGCAAGTAAGACAAAAACATAATCCCAAAAATAGAATAAACAAGTAAATAACATA
>CAIGQQ010040079.1:2094498-2109315 GCA_903798035.1 Danio albolineatus | reverse complement strand
AGACAAAAACATAATCCCAAAAATAGAATAAACAAGTAAATAACATAGAAAGAATGTGGTAACATCTGAAAACATGGTGAAAATCAGGTGAGGACTTTTTCCAGCTTGCTTTAAAAAACACTGTCGGTTAGGTGTAGGGAAGTGGGTTGGCAGATCAGTCGGTGCTTTTGAAAACATTATGGGTTGGGTTTAGTGGAGGAGGGTGAGTCAGTCGATCGGTAAGTCAGTTAGTCAGTAAGTCACTAAGTTGACATCGAACTCTGGTAGATATACGTGAGAACAGCAGGCGTGAATGGAATTCACGAGAGTAATTTGAGTGTATTTGCAAAAACAAAAACTGCAAAAAATAAAATACATATCTCCTGAGACATATTTGGTGCTCTACAGAAAAGTATATAGTGGTACATTTTCAGGATGAGCCTGAGTTGAGAAATTGAGTTTCCCCAGAGCAGACAACCTTTTGTCAGTATTCTACTGTGAGTTTTAGTGTGAATTGTGGCCTCAGCTAACAACAATCTCACCCGTTTCTGTTGCTGTAGTTCACCTGCTTAAAGTTTGACATGCTGTGTGTCTAGAGATGCTCTTCTGCAGACCTTGGTTGTAACTAGTGGTTGTTTGATTTACTGTTGCTTTTCTTAAAGCTGAACAAGACTGTGAATTCTCCTCTGACCTCTAGCATCAACAAGGCATTTATATCACAGAATTACAGCTTACTGGTGATTTTTCGGGTGATTCTTTGAAAACCCTAGAGATTTTTTTATGCACGAAATTCCTCTAGAATAGCAGTTTCTGAAATGCAAAGAGTAGCCAATCAAGCACCATTGCTTGGCGAACTCAAAGTCAGTTCAATCACCTTTCTCTGCATTTTTCTTTCAAACATTGTGATTTGTAACATTTCTTCATTTTGCTATAGTTGTACACATGCACGCGATGACAAAACAAAAAAGTTAAACCACATGTGCTATCTCATAAATAGAAAGTCTAATACTTTCTGACCTACTTCCTACAAAATAGTAGCCAAAAACAGCAGAAGGCAATGCCTTTTCCAGAAACATATACTCAGAAAAAGATATCCCTAAAAACAATATGGCATAAGAAACCACCAAACATCATAGAAGAAAATCCAGCTAGGGAGAGAGAGGGAAGAGGTGAAGCAGGTGTGTGATTATTGGCTGTTCTACAGTAAGTGCACTCTCACTGCAGTGCCATCAGAACTGTTCTTGAATCTAGTGGTCTGTGAATTAACAATATGGTTTGGTTTGGCAAAAGAAGGGGCAAAAACAGCTTTGTGGGTGTGGGAGTTAGTGTTCTGGATGACAGATCAGACCTGACTGTGACAACAAATGCTGTGCATGTCGTTCACTGCCACTGTGGATATAATATGTGTTATCATGATTTTATAAACAATTGCATCACAATTTAAATGAATTAAATAATAAATAAATAACAAAGCCTTTACCAATGACTAAACAAACTTTGCTCAGTGTATCTCTATTGATGTCCTTAAAATGTGTTTATTTTATTCAAATCAATTGGTTTAAGTAACGAGGTTCTGTAATAAAATACCGACTTTGTCTCTAATTTTAATATAATTATGTTGCTAATACAAATAAATCATTCACGTATTTAATTAGACAGAAGGGCACGTAGATATACTGTAAGTATTCCTTTCATATGGTTTTATACAGTAATAAATATTAAATCATATAATCTAAAATGATTAATCATAAACATTAAAATAAAGGGAAAAATGTACACAAACTCGTGCAGCTTTGACTGTGACCTCTGGAGATGAAGGAGCCCATTTCTGATAAGTAAGCTGAAATGTGTGCAATTATGTTGTTATATTCACCAGTCATTGAGGAGTTACTTTTTTTATTGTATTTAAAGCATTTTCCAGATCAGCACTGGTATGCAGAATGTGTGAGCTCATCGAATTCATCAAAATGTTCCTCTGTATGAGTGAGATAAACTGTGTGCAGCAGCGGAATGAAACATTTACACTTTACAGCATATGGTGCTCTGTCAATGACTCCATTATGTAATGTCCAACGAATTATATAACTGCATCACATCTGCAAGGGATAAAAATCAGCTGACAGTACATTATAACTTTTTTTACACGGCTACTCACCAAATAAACACATCAATGGATGGGACAGTTTGAGATTAAACTGCATACCACGTGGTGCCTCATCACGAAAGAAATGAAACTCACAAAACTATTTAGGAAAATTATTGTTAGGACAGTTTAGCGGACATTATACAAAAACTATCAATGGAAATATACAATAAAATATCAAATTTCACACTTAAAACTGTTAACACTGGGGCATCCTAAATTCAATTTATTATTATTATTATTATTATTATTATTATTATTATTATTTAATACAAAGAAAACTCAATTTAACCAACACAATGAATCAGAGCAAATAAGTTCAAATAGTTTTCAGTTAAGCGCAAACAGTTTAATCACAGTATGTCAATGCTGCACCCATAAAATTAGAAAAAAATAAAGCATCTCTGTTTTTCAGGAGACAGACAAGCCTGCTTCTCACTAATACTGCTTTCATAGAAGATTTTATATCATACAATTTCTATTAAGGAGCCATGCAGTGAACATCACTAAGTTTCCTTTGACTTATTCCTTGCTATATCAGGAGTTGCCATAGCAGAATAAACCACAAATTCAGTGGTTCCCTACATTTTTTTTTTCTTTCTTTTTGCCTGAGACCCCCTTTCCCCTGGAAAATATTGTAAGACCCCCCTCCACATTAAATTATATTATCACTCAGATAATGACAAAAAAGTTATGACAAAAATATTGTGTAATTATTTTATCTAGATATCTTTATGCACAAATAATAGCCTAATGTAAATATAAAGGCAAAACATCAGTGGGACATTTGTATTGGGTACACCT
The DNA here is from genome assembly GCA_903798035.1 of Danio albolineatus. NCBI lineage: Eukaryota > Metazoa > Chordata > Actinopteri > Cypriniformes > Danionidae > Danio > Danio albolineatus. Next base: position 2,106,389 of record CAIGQQ010040079.1, on the reverse strand, counting down.
TGTGGATTCGGGGATGAGTCATCTGCAAATGTCTTATTAATCTGGCAAGGCTCATGCATCCGTTAGCATTTTAGAACTTTGGTGCAGATAATGCACTGTGGCTGGGTCAGGGACTCTTTGCTTCAACAAAATACAATAAAACCATCTTGGTATTTCCTGCATTTCGTGTTTTCATTTCCAGTTTCCTAGTGCTGCGACCCAAAATGTTTGGAGCTTCCTCATCTGGCTCCAGTATGCTTGGGTCATTATTATTAGCTGCTGAAGGTGAATCAGTGAGACTGTTTTTTGTGAAGGACAAATTATAAATTTGTCTAATTTTTTGGGGTCAGCCAGGAAATAAAATGCACTAAGGAAACATTATTTTTCTTCCTATTTGTCCACTGCTAAAAAAATGTAAAAAAAAAAAAAAATGAAACGACCCCCCACAGAGCTCGTTGAGGCCCCCTTGTGGGCCGGGACCCCCCTGTTGGGAACCGCTGCACTAATTTCTAGTGCATGTTTGGCACAGCGAATGCCCTTTCTGCTGCAAGCCAGTAGTGAGACTACAACCCTTATTGTTGGGAAACACCCACACACAGAGCACCAGGAGGAAACCCATGCAAACACAGGGAGAACATGCAAAGGCCTCCTGGTTAGAGAAAATTAACGTGAATCTCTTCTGATAAGGAAGCCATGTCTCAGGTCATATGTGAATTATGGATCATCAAATTGCAGGTGTCCAATCACAGACATAATCAATGGCATTTGGGATTACAATTAAAACAGTCCAGCCCCATGACTGTCACAACTAAAAGCAACCGTGAGTGATCCATGCAAACCTGCAAGTTTCATTCACAGAGACTCTCATTTCCATGCATGGAAATTGGTTATCTGGAAGCAATTCCCCTTGTGTGCCAACAAAAAAAATAGCTCTGTTTTTTGCCACAGATTTACTTTTAAATACACTTAGTTCAGTAAAACTGATGAGATTGATCAAATTTGGGTATGTAAATTTGGAACTGAATGATCAGATGATTTTTTTTTAACTTGGAATTGAGGAAATTCAATCAGTATCTAAAATGTATTTCAATATCCAGCACTACATGAGGCGCACAAAGGCAAAAAAAAAAACAAAGACAAATGTGCAAAGGAAAGAAAACCAGAAGCAAAGTACTGTAAGTCATCTTACCATTTCCTCATCACAAAGTTCGCACATCAATATAGCATATTTTTTGTGACATTGTACAGCAATAATTCATATTTTAATATTACTGTGAGGGTTAAAAGGGCGACATGGTGGCTCAGTGGTTAGCACAGCAAAAAGATTTTTAAAAAATTATTATTATTATTATTATTATTGTTGGTGTTGTTTTAACAACAGTGTTTTGGATGATGATAACCCAGGGTTAAGAACAATATTAAAATCCCTAATGACATACAAAAATATGAATGAAGTGGATGACCACACTCCACTCAAATTTTGATCAAATAATAAAAAGGCCACCCAGCATAGCATTTATCCATATTTTACCCAAATTTAAGTTAATTGATCCAGTAATTTTGAGTGCAGTCGCAATCAAGTACATACAAGAGCCATTGAACTGTCTGAAGACTCTTTATGATGCGGCACTGAGTACTTTCTAAGTTCTATTTGTTATAAGTTTGGACGTTTGTTTGATTTTCTTTTCATTTATTTATTTGCCTCTACCTGGAAAAACAAACACGCAGCTACTGTATAATGGTCTTTGAGTGAGATTTGCGCTGTGTGCCACTCTTCACAATGTTTGCTGCAGAGTCAATAAACATGCTGGGTCATATTCCTTATCTCCAATCCAGTTTCATCAGGGTGTGTATTTATTTTTATTTCTTTTTCATGCTTGGGGCCCAAAATGCTCTGCCTTGGACGTGGTCCTCATACTTATTGCATCTCTACACACATTTATCTTTCACCAGCTGTCAGATCACAGTACTAGTCTGTTTGCACTAAACATGAATACTGTATGTATTAGTAATGCTTAACGGGCTTTGTGCATGTGGTTATGTTTACATGTTTATAAGTTCTTGACCAGACTATGCTGTTACATACTGTTGAGCAAAAAGTACAGCAAATGTTCAGTGTCTGATCTGTACACCATACTAAATGTGTACACTAAAGAATTCCATAAAAACAAAACATGACAAAAAGCTTTGACTCTTTTTGACTCTTTTATTTATGTATTTTGTTGAATTTGGTTATTCATAAAATCTACGGCTACCGGTGAGAATTAATCTGCCTAGAAATGAGCCAATATACCCCCATATAATATCATATAATGCTTATTTCGCCAGCTAATTCAGCGCTTCAGCGAGTCGATGGTACAATAACCTGAGGAAGCAGTCAAGACTCAGAATGAAGAACTGATGTGCTGGTGATAAGCTCATGCATCAGCGGAGCATTGAATGAAGGTGCAAAATTAAAGTATTTATGGAATTTCATGGTTTACGTAAACATTGATTAAGACTAGTTTATTAATTTTACATCCTTTATACATGTAAGAATACGTGTTTAAAAAATGTAACAAGATAAGCTGTGATAAGATAATTGTGTATACATTACATGGTGTGAATATGTTAAGACAAACTGTCCAAACGAATTAGTTTGCTGACTGAATAACAGGTAATAATGTACATGTAGCAATGTTCAGTTTTTGCCTGGAACAATCAATTAACAATGACAAATATGCTCAGATCATGCTACAACTGATCTGAGTATTATAAATAATATATGTCAAATCTTTTTTATAATTGTTATTTTTGATGTGAAAATTCTCTTTAAGTATCCCTACATTGAAAAAAAAAACTTTATAGTAAATACTGCAGTGTTTTAAACCATACTATAGAAAATTGTGCATTATACTGAATATAGTACTTACCCGGCACAACTCTTTGTTAGCGATTGCTACAGCGTACTGTTGTACTGTATTAATAACTATAGTAAACTGATAACATGTAACAAAAATGTAGTATACTTTAGTTTTTTGTTTTTTTTTAAAGTAAACTGGTGTTTTCCTTGAACCAAATTGGCTGTAGTGTTTGAGTGTGTGTTCATTCTGCTGTGGTGACCCCAGATAATCAGAGACTAAACCAAAGGAAAATGAATGAATGAATGAATGAATGGGTGAATTAATGAATAAATGAATGAACAAATGAACGAATTAACAAATGAATGAATGAATGGGTGAATAAATAAATAAATAAATGAACAAATGAACGAATAGGTGAATGAATGAATGAATGAATGAATGAATGAATGAAGTCTGATTCATTTACAACATTAAGTTGAACATGCAATTTTTGTAGTTCCTCAGTTAAACAAAGAATGAAAGGTTACATTAAATTTGAAATGACGATCTCTGTCAAAGGCATTTACCCCAACCAACTCCCTATCATTCTCCCTCTCTTTTCAGATGGGATGGTAGGCTTGAAAAAAGGTTTGAAAAAATGAAACAGTGTGTGAATCTAGCCAGCTTCTATTGGCAAGAAATTAAATAAACATATTTTATAATCACACTTAATAAAAAACACAGTGACTGCAGAAACACTTTGATTGACATTCTTCCTTTGTACATATCATTGGAGCGGGAAAGCCCCGCCCACTAGTGACAATCTCTGCCTCATTAGCATAATCAGCCTCATCAATGTTTACGTAAACCATAAAATTCCATAAACCTTCAATTTTGCTCCTTCATTCAATGCTCTGTTGATGCATGAGCTTATCATCGTACCCGCCCTAGATCATGTCAGCGACTATGAGGCATTATAATGGTGGACTTTTAGGATGCACAAATTAACAACGGTCTCCATAGATTTCCTTTTCCTGTGCCATTTCATTTGATATTTTTTAGTTTTTCACAGAAATAATGTTTGTTCTGTTTTGAATCCACAGCTATGCTGACACATAGGTGTTTGTAGGTCTGCAAAAATGGTCTGAGAGCACAATCTCATTTGATTTTAAAGCGACAGTCACCAAAACAGCACAATTTGGAGATCAAAGCCTAAAAGTATATAATAAAATAAAATATATACAAACTATTTGTGGGATATTTTGAGCTGAAACTTGACATACACACTCATCAGAGACTTATATTTAATCTTGTAAAAAAAAAGGGACATAAAAAGGGGGCATAATAGGTTCCCTTTAAAAAGATGGCAGTGTTACTTCTGCTTTTCTGCAGGAAAACCTTTAAAAATACCTTGAATCCACAATGCTCTGCATCGCACACTCTTGTACAGAATCATTTTCCTCACAGTCGATCCACTCAACCTCTGCCTGTGAGACCCATTTGTTACACAATGCAGCTAAATGACTGGGTGGATGGAACGTTTTGTGGCTGCGGCTCTCCAGTTGCCAACTTAAAACTTCCGCAAAGATTTTCAGGGCCAGGTGATGAAGTTTTAATGACGCACTGTACAACTGAAATTCAGCACAAAACAACCAATAGCGCCTCATGCTTCAGTAGAGACTTCAGTGTATCAATCGATGTCAAAGCTGAACCCGATTAGTGCACTTTAACCTGAACTCTCATTCATCCGTCAGCTGGACATCCTCTTTTAACTCCTCTTCCTGTAATAAATGTAGCTCTACAAGGCACTTCTCTGCCATTCCCCCTTGTCTCTGCTCCATCACCGAAACGCAATCAAGCCTCTTTGAATTTACAGGTAACCCTGTCAAAACGGCGTTCAAGTTCCAGTTGTTTAGAGTCTGTTAAAAACACAACAGCTCATTACACACACTTCACTGCGTTAATGAAAACACTGAATGGCAGCTTGTTTTTTAAAAACGTGTCCATAATAGCCTTTTAACATTTTTTATTATTTGTTTTAAAGATGTGACTGGCAGTGAAGGCCACTTTCTTATGCCGACATGCCTCGCAATATTCTAGCTCAGGTTTGCTAATGTTAATTAGCACAAAGAGCCTCATCAATCAGCCTCACCATCAATCTCTCTCTCTCCCTCTCTCCCTCTTTCTCTCTCTCTCTCTCTCTCTCTCTCTTAAAGCGAAGATTGGATTTTTTATGAGCAGCAATTGAAATACAACAATCCATACTCAAGTCTACCTATATGAGGAGTATGTTTGTGAATAGGATTTTTTTTTTTTAGAAACATGGATGATAGATAGAGGAAAGTACGATGTAAAGGAGGTAAAGTGAAAACAGCAGGAAGTGCGGGTTGGGACCTGAAAATCAGTGACCAAAGGATTAGATTAATAAGGCAAAAAATAAACATCGCACAGTGGCTCAGTGGTTAGCACTATTGCCTCACAGCTAGAACATCGCTGGTTTGAGTCCCAGCTTGGCCAGTTGTCATTTCTGTATGGAGTTTGCATATTTTCCCCATGTTAGCGTGGGTTCCCTCCGGGTGCGTCTGTTTCCCCCACAGTCCAAAGACATGCGCTCTAGGTGAAAATTGTCTGTAGTGTAAAAGTATGTGTGTGAATGGGTGTTTATGTGTGTTTAGCTAATACCAGGTTGTAGCTGGAAGGGCATCTGCTGCATAAAACATATGCTGGAATAGTTGGCAGTTCATTCTGCTGTGGTGACCTCTGAAAGAGACTAAGCTGACGGAAAATGAATGACTGAATAAACGCCAGGTTTTGAAAGGTATTTTCATTCAGGAGCTTCTAAACAGAAATAGAACAATATAAATGTTCAAAATAAAACAGTACAGTACAGTACAATTTAAGTAAGAGTAATGATTATGATCATATATAACCATGTTATTAAAATATACTGTTAAAGGCAAACTTATTAGTCCTCCTGTTTAATTGTAATATTTTTTTTAATATTTCCAAAGTGATGTTTAACCAAGCAATGACATTCTCACAGTGTTTACTTTGATTTGTGTTTTGTTCTTCTTGGGAAAGTTTCCCTGAGGTAAGTTTAAATTGATTTTAGTTTGGAACGAACGAACGAACGAACGAACGAACGAACGAATGAATGAACGAACGAATGAACGAACGAGCGAGCGAGCGAACGAACGAGCCTTTAAATTGTACTTTAAGCTAAATACTGGTATATTGCAAAATAACTAGCAAATTGTTACATAAACTGTCATCATAGCAAATACTTAAGAAATTGGTTATTTAAACTATTATGTTTGAAAATGTGTTAAAAAAAATCGGTAACATTTTATTTTGATGGTCCATTTGAGTATTAGTAGACTGTCTATTTAATATCTGTTGATACTGACATTCAGCAGACATTTAACTGACTATAAGAAACTTTGCAAGTACATGTCAACTTACACTAACACTAACCCTACCCCTAACCCCAACCTAACAGTCTACTTATAATCTAATGAGAATTAGTTGCAATGTAACTTAAATTCAACCAAAGGACCATCAAAATAAAGTGTGACCAAAAAATTGTCCTCACTGTTAAACAGCACAATAAATATAATAAAATGATTTTTTTTTAATCACAGGAGGGTTTTAATCATTTTGGCTTCAGCTGATTCAAAATAAAAATAAACAAGAGTGAAAATTCCAACTTTGACTGATAGATGACGATGTCAAAATTGATTGTGAATAATAAACAAACCTGCAACATTACAGAACCAAACTCGTTTGTGAACAATTTTTGCTAAGAAATATCCTTATGGTTTATTTCTCTGTCTCTCACATTAACACACAGAAAGAAAATGAGGTATACCGTTTATTTTTTCTCTCGCTGTCTCTTTAGGAAGTTTCCTCGTCTTTCCTGAGGCAAACCCTGATGATTAATCACGCAATTCAGCGAAAGTGCTACATAAGATGTTTACGCCATCAAACATCACATTCATTTTTCATGGTCAGCAGCCATGTCACTAGACTCCCTATAGATCCCTCCTATCCAGCAGCCCAAAAAAACCTCAACTCACCCATTTCTGAGAAACAAGCCAGACTAGGATTAAATGAAAGGCTGGTGTTCTAAAACTGGTGTGGCTGTGTGGGTGTATGTGTGCGTGTGTATTCAGCTTGACAGATTCAAACGCTATGACTGGAGCCAGACTGTAAATTAGACTTTCCTCCGCTGCAGGGAGACTAAATAATTTGGCGTTAATGCCATTTGAGCAACTTTTTGAAGTAATTATTGGTCAATTGGACCAATTTATATAGTGCTGAGTGGACTGGGAGTTTACACAGACCTGGGAATACTGACAGCTCGAGTAAATGAGAGCACTGGACAAGCGAATCAAAGGGTGATGAATGGAACATTTGCTTTTTAAATAACCTGTTAGTGTGGAAACTCTGTCCATTTGCCGCAATTACGTAAGCCATAAAGATCTACAAATGAGATGTGGTCAATAGCTGTATTGATTACACTCTCTCTTTGTCCTTAGATATCCTGCCTCGCATAACCTTCTATACAAAGATTATTATTATACGTTTTTTCTTGTTCTCCAAAGTACATTATTCCATTACACTCCAACTTCAATAATGACCAAATTAATAAATAAAGGTCACACTTAACAATAAGGTTCATTAGTTAATATTAATCAATGCATTTACTCACATGAACAAACAATGAACAATACATTTACTAAAGTATTTGTTCATGTTAGTTAACATTAGTTAATTAAATTGCAGTTGTTCGTTGTTCGTTCATGTTAACTCACGTGAAAACGTAGTCCCGAGTACATTTCTGGAGACCGCACATTACGTGGTCAGAGGTACGTATGACACGTTTCGTTTTTTTTAAACGAACGCTACGGGGCGGTGTGACGCCGTTTCTTCTCGCGCTTATACCGGCCGACCGCCTCGTGTGGACGACTTTACCTCTACAACCAGTTTGTCCCGTTAGCTCGCCGTGTTCGTCGGCGGACTCGAGATGCAGAGAGGAGTTGACCACCACGAGGACGCCGGGGTTCGAGTCCGGCGAGGAGAGGTTCCAGAAAGCAGGTAAGACAAACACAGAATTCATATAACGAAGTAAACCAGTAAACAACAGGGTGAGAACGCGGTGAAGTCTGAAAATGTGGTAAAAAATGAGACGAGGGGTTTTGTTTTGTTCTGGATTGCTTTCTTGAAAGCTGTTGGTTGGGTTTAGGGAAGCGTGTGGGTGGGCGCGTCAACGGCGCTCGCGAGAGACACTTGAGATCTCAAAAAGCGTCCGCAGCGGCCTCTCGTGAACTTGCCAAAGAAAAAAGTGCAAAAAGACGTACCTGACGGGACGTATTCCGCGGCCTCCAGAAACGTACTCGGGACTACGTTCTCAGAATGAGCCTGGGTTGAATGTTAACCATGGAATTGGATGTTAATAATGCATTAGTAAATGTTCAATTATGATTAATAAATGCTGTACAAGTGTTGTTCATGATTAGTTCATGTTAGTAAATGCATTAACTAATGAACCTTATTGTAAAGTTTTACCTAAATAAATAAATAAATAATTAAAATAAATAACTGAATAAATAAATAAATAAATAAATATTTTAATGGCTTTTTTATAATAAAATGTAATTATGCTGCTTTTTTGGCTAACATATTAATTAATAAGGCGCAAAATAATTATAATTAATGATAAAAACAATTATTTACAAAAAATAAGTATACAATAATGGCAGCATGGTGGCTCAGTGGTTAGTTGTGTGAATGTGAGAGTGTATAGTAATCAGGAACTGATAATCAGGGACTAAGCTAAAGGAACATTAGTGAATGAGCTATTTAATGTGTGTTTCTGGGTGTGCTTAACCTTATGTTCAGTTACTGTAACATATAACTGATATTATGGAATACTTCTGTTCACAGTATCTTACTGTTTAATTGCACCTTTTAGAAGTAAAGCATATCTGATCTTTCAGTTTTAGAGCTATTTACAGTATTTTTGTGCAAGGTGACTGTCATATTTGAAAATGTCAGCTCGCTTATAGTTAAAAACAAAAAATAAACAACTGTAATATTACCACAGATGATAAATATCACACACATATACTCACATTACATTGCTTGCCACTTCTAACATAACTCAGTTCCCACTGGACCAAAGAATGATTTATGCAAGGTATTAGCACAATAATATATTAGTTTTGTTCTTTTTTATTTTTTTATTGACTGTATAATAGTCACACTGTTAACAAAATGTCAGAAAGAGGTCTGTGAATTTGCATACTGGTCCTAAGAGAGACTGTAAATGTCCTCTGTTCACAAATGAAGCGGGAGGAGAAAATAAAGAAAGATAAGGACGTTTCATGTACGTCTCAGAGGAGTACATATATTTCATCCAGCATGCAAATTTAGTCAAAGTTAAAGCATGTTTCTTGTTTCCTCCGAGGCATGGTGATCTCAGATCCAGCTCTGCTTTTGTTCTGCACCTTTGCTCCTCTGTTTTAGGTGCACATCAGTTGGGTTTTATTGGCGAGACTAAAAATTAACAGCTCTATCAGCAGAATTTTATATGGAGTGAAACCGTGTCACTTTCGTCCATAATAGCAGTACCTTAATCTGCTCTGCCGTCTGCTCACATCCAGTTCTATGATCTGTATCATGGCTCTTTTGCTCTGATTTGTACAATGTGCTTGCATCTTGTTACCTGGTTCTTGGCTGAGCTTCATCCCCTGATCCGCATTTGCTTGACTGTGCTGCACTGCCAAAGTTGTCATCCAAAGCCTGATCCAGTGTCTCTACAGTCTCTGCCAGAGCCACTGCCATCGTAATACACTATGGGAACACTTCTTCAATTCATTTACAGTAGAGCTTGGGACAGGAGACAATGTAGGATTTCTGGCTTGCCTGCAAATTGATTGTGGACTAAAAACTGAGGGTGGTCGGTTACAAATTACACATCCACGACTTTTCAAATCCAATTGACTTAAAAAAGAAAGAAAATAAAAGGTTTGCTTTCCTATGAAGTGGGATAATGCAGAAGTTTCCAAACTTTTCAGTCTGTGACCCCCAAAATAACAATGCCAGTGACTCACGGCCCCCAATTTTCTCCAAGGTGGTTATAAATATATAAACCTTGCATACAACAGCGCACATATACCAATAGGTCCAAGTCTATTCATCGTTTAATTTTGGATATTGCCGCTCAGAGACCATCCTTCATGTTTATTAATTTATTTAAATATTTACTTTTCAACTTAGTCCCTTTATTAATCAGGGGTCGTCACAGCTGAATGAACCGTCAACTTATCCAGCATATGTTTTATGGATGCCCTTCCAGCTGCAACCCATCTCTGGAAAACATCCATACACACTCATTTACACACATACACTACGGACAATTTAGCCTACCCAATTCACCTATACCACGTCTTTGGACTTTGTCTTTGGGAAACTGGAGCACCCGGAGGAAACCCATGCAACTACGAGGAGAACATGCAAACTCCACACAGAAATGCCAACTGACCTAGTCGAGGCGATCGTGCTACCCACTATGCCACCATGGCGCCCTTAACTAGTTTGAATCAATGCTAAAATATTGTATTGCTCATAACTTATGAAGCGAAAAAGCATAAACCTTGCACAACAATTAAGTACGGTACCTTTGACTGCACATGCCATCAAACAAATCGCACTATGAATTTCTGTGAGTTCAACGGTGTCAATGTATACTTTGTGTTTAAGTGGCAAAATTGCAAAATGAACAAATGAGCAATAATTTGGAACTGTGTAATGACACATGGGTGGGTAAATAATTGCCGAATTGCTTCAGATGTGATTTATTGGTGGTGGTCTGCCTGAGCTGAATCTGCTCCAACATTATGTAAATCCCTGAGCTGCACTACTGATCCAGACAGGAGAAGAGTTTGTTGTTCAGGCCCCCAGAGGCCGCTACCTCAGCTTAAACCCCACAGTCAGGCAGAAAGAGTCTGTGCATGCATATAAACAAACATACACACACACACACACACACACACACACACACACACACACACACGCACACACACAACACACACAGATTCACACACATACAACCTTGAATCCAAAGCAACTAGAATTAAACTTGTATTTTCTTGTAATATCTCAATTCTGGCATTGATAGAGTAATGGTTTCATGCATCGAATAAATCTTAAACAATGCATTTTTGTGTTTAAATATTTTAGTCTCACTAATACAACACAACATACGCTAGACTTTCTTTCTTTCTTTCTTTCTCTTTTTTTTTTTGCAACTGAGTCAGTATTTCTGTTTCTTTTCATGTCTCCCCAGCATGCCACCAGGAGAGAGTGATTTGATAGGCCGGAGGTGTATTTCATGTGCAGCATCAGAAGTTCCTGCTGAACTACAACAGTATGATGCATCACGGGAGAAACGAACTAGTCGCAACTTTTTCTCAGAAAAAAAAACTTCCATCACACATCCATCGTTCAGCCCATGTTGCTTCCCCTCAGGTAGTGGAGCTTGCACGTGTCTGCACACACTTCAGTAACACCACTTGTGTTATTTTGTTATATGGATAAACAAAAAAGACAAAGTAATTGGCTTATGCATACAATAATATAAAGAATAATTTATTAATTAAAAAATAAAACAACTTTAATTCTGATATAAAAAAACTGATTACAATGAAAGAAAAACAATGACTGTGGGACAAAGAAAGATAACAATTAAAATGTAAAGATGTTACAGCAGACAAAATGAGTGTAAAATGCCTAGCATTGAATGACTTCAGCTCGACCATTTCTAAAGGATATCACTAGTTTCTCACAGGATATAACTAGTGTCTCACAGGACATCACAGGTCATTACTAGTGTCTCATGGGACATCATTAGCCTCTCTTGGGACATCATACAGGACATCAATAATGTCTCACAGGACATTAATAGCCTCTCACAGGACATCACTAGCCTCTCACGAGACATCACAGAACATTACTAGTGTCTCACGGAACATCTAAAGCTTCTCACAGGACATCACAGAACATTACTAGTGTCTCACGGGACATCAC
>CAIGQQ010040079.1:2077444-2094488 GCA_903798035.1 Danio albolineatus | reverse complement strand
CACAGAACATTACTAGTGTCTCACGGGACATCACTAGCCTCTCACAGACATTACAGGACATTACTATTGTCTCATGGGACATCACATGACATCACTAGTCTCTTACGGGACATCACCAGCCTCTCACGGGACATATTATGGGACATCAAAAATGTCTCACAGGACATCACTAGTGTTTCACAGGACATCACTAGCCTCTCACAGACATCACATTACTAGTGTCTTATGGGACATCCTACAGAACATCAATAGTGTCTTACAGGACATCACTAATGTCTCACTAGATATCACTAGCCTCTCACAGACATCACATTACTAGTGTCTCAGGGGACATTACTAGCATCTCACAGGACATATTATAGGACGTCACTAGTGTTTCGTGTGACATCACTAGTGTCTCATGGGACATCACATTACTAGTGTTTAACGGGACATCACTAGCCTCTCGCGGGACATATTATAGGACATCACTAGTCTCCACAGGATATAACTAGTGTTTCATGTGACATCACTGGTGTCTTACGGGACATCACTAGTGTCTCACAGGACATCATTAGCCTCTCACAGGACATCACTAGTGTCTCACGGAAGAACACTAGCCTTTCACAGGACATCACGAGTGTCTCACAGGACATCACTTGTCTCCTCAGGACACCACTAGTGTCTCACGGGACATCACTAGTTTCTCACTGGACATCACTAGTCTCCCTAGGACATCACTAGTGTCTCACGGGACATTACTGGTCTCCACAGGACATCACTAATGTTTCATGGGACATCACTAGCCTCTCACATGACATCACTTGTGTCTCACGAGACATCAATAGTCTCCACAGGACATTGCTATTGTCTCACAGGACATCAGTAGTCTCCACAGGACATCAATAGTCTCCACATGACATCACTAGTGTCTCACAGGACATCACTAGTTTCCACAGGACATCACTAGTCTCCACAGGACATCACTAGTGTCTCACGGGACATACCTAGTGTCCATAGGACATTACTAGTGTCTCACAGGACATTGCTAGTGTCTCACGAGACATCAGTAGTCTCCACAGGACAATGCTAGTGTCTCACAGGACATCACTAGTCTCCACAGGACATCACTAGTGTCTCATGGGACATTACTAGTGTCTCATGGGACATCACTTGCCTCTCACAGCACATCAATAATGTCTCACGGGAGATCACTAGTCCCCATAGGACATACACTAGGCTCTGTTCACTAGTCTCTCACTGGTGTCTTCAAGCAAGTTGTTAGCTTTATTAGCTATCTTAGTTCATCAGGGCCTTTTTACATCAATACTTCATTTTTAACACCTGTTTCTGATCACTTCAACTTTACAGGGAAACGCAAAGATCAATGAACAATGCAGACAGCCAATAAAAGTAATTGCCAATCTCTCCTCCCTTTTTAACGCAGTTCTCCACCCTACCCCTCTTCTGCCATCTGGTTGCATCATGAGTTATGATCAGCACAATAGAATCAAATTAAATTAATCAAACGTTGTTAGTCTGAGCATTCAAATTGATTTACAAGCCTCACTCTGAACTATAAGCATAGCAGTGTCAACGAAGACATCTCTCTTTCTTTGGGTTTGAATTGGTAGCCTGCTGCGCTCCTCCACCTTTCTTTCTCTCTCTCTCTCTCTCTCTCTCTCTCTCTCCTTCAATTTGTTCGCTCATTGACAGGGCAATTAATTAGCAAAGTTCATCAATGGAGGCTGCCTTCATTTGTTTTCCTGTCATGAGTCCTGCCATACTGTACATGCTCAGGGAAGAGAAAATGGCATTAATAATACCATCTGATCTGCATTCAGAGGTCATGTTTAATTATTATAAATTACCTCTGCAGCTTAAGAAGACAGGAGTCAGAGCTCAGGAGGAAAAATGGGGAGAAAGAGAGAAAAAGAGGAAAAACCTAAGTGTGTAAAAATCAGCTAACAGAAAAACAATGCAGCAATACATTTCAATCACTGATAATGAATCAGGTCTCCGTATCCAATGTGGGTAATGTCAGCCAGAATGAATGAGCATAGCTATCAGTACAACAAACAGACGTTTGCTGACACCTGAGACAAATTATTTGAAATTATGATGGGAGAAAACAAACAACATACATTCAAAATATATTATAAAAAAAAAAAACTTCATGTATGTATGTATGTATGTATGTATGTATGTACCCTGACCGGCCACTTTATTAGGTATACCTTGCTAGTACTGGGTTGGACCCCCTTTTGCCTTCAGAACTGCCTTAATCTTTCATGGCATAGATTTAACAAAGTACTGGAAATAATCCTCAGAGATTTTGGTCCATATTGGCATGACAGCATCACGCAGTTGCTACAGATTTGTCAGCTGCACATCCATGATGCAAATCTCCCATTCCACCACATGCATAAGGTGCTTTATTGGAGTTCTGATGACTGTGGAGGCCATTTGAGTACAGTCAACTCATTGTCATGTTCAAGAACCCAGTCTGAGATGATTTATGCTTCATGACATGGTGCGTTATCTTGCTGGAAGTAGCCACTGTGGTCATAAAGGGATGGACATGGTCAGCAACAATACTCAGGTAGGCTGTGGCGTTGACACTATGCTCCATTGGTACCAAGGAGCCCAAAGTGTGCCAAGAAAATACCCCCCACACCATTACACCTCCACCACTAGCCTGAACCCTTGATACAAGGCAGGACGGATCTGTGCTTTCATGTCGTTGACAGCAAATTCTGACCCTATCCGAATGTCGCAGCAGAAATCGAGACTCATTTGACCATGCAGTGCTTTTCCGGTCTTTTATCGTCCATTTTTGGTGAGCCTTTGCGAAGTAGCCTCAGTTTCCTGTTCTTAGCTGACAGGAGTGGCACCCGGTGTGGTTTTCTGCTGCTGTAGCTCTCAATGTTGGATGTGTTGTGTGTTCAGAGATGCTCTTCTGCATCCCTCGGTTGTAACCAGTGGTTATGTTATTGAGTGATTGAGTTACTGTTGCCTTTCTATTAGCTCAAACCAGTCTGGCCATTTTCCTCTGACCTTTGGCATCAACAAGGCATTTGCTGCTTATTTTCTCTTTTTCTGTCTATTCTCAGTAAACCCTAAAAATGGTTGTGCGTGAAAATCTTACTAGATCAGCAGTTTCAGAAATACTTTGGCCAGCCGTCTGGTACCAACAACCATACCAGGTTCAAAGTCACTTAAATCACTTTTCTTCCCCATTCTGAGGCTCAGTTTGAACTGCAGCAGAGCGTCTTGACCTTGTCTACATGCCTAAATGCATTGAGTTGCTGCCATGTGATTGGCTGATTAGAAATTTTGAACAGGTGTACCTAATAAAGTGGCCAGTGAATGTATGTATGCATTTAAAATTTATTATGAAAAAAATATGTAAGAAAATTATAAAAAGAAAATGAAAAAAAATATATTTAAATGTAGTTTGAACAAAGTCTCCTGTTCACTGTACTGTCTTTGTAATACCCATATCATTATACAAATGTGTGTCTTAATTATAATATTATAAAATAATATCTGAAAGGGGTACTAAAAGAGGTGCCCTTGACACTTCCTATTTCCTGCCTGTTCTTTATCTTTTGAGTCAGATTTGAAACACTAACTGACTGACTCATCCAGTCATTCTCAGCACACGGTTGTGAATGAAAGGCCTGGTGGGGCTTAATAAAGCATTTCCATCAGCAGCGACAGACGAGTGTGCTCTCTGCTCTCTGCACGTGCCACCGTTTGGATCAAGGCTGTTATTTCACTCCATATCAACCTCCTGGGGCTCAGCACTCTGAGCTGGAGCCTTCACCCGTCTGCTGTGGCCAGCCATGGCCTCAAATGGGAAATGCATGCAAATTAGACTAAAAATTAAAGGTGACCGATTGAACCCATTGCGTCTCTCATTTTGCCTCCTCATTCTCCCTCTCTCTACCTTCTTCATCTGTTCTTGCCCTTCCTTACTCTCTCGCTCTTTTCTCTTCCTCTCTCTGAGTTTTTCTGCCCAATAGGCATATACAAGGACCTGATTTAGAACAAAAAGCATGCCTCGTTAGCCTGCAGTCTGCCCCCCCCCTTGCTAAATTGCCCTATTCTAGTGACAGAAAGGAAAGGATTGATAGATTGAACAAATTACAGCTGAGCACGTCTATCTGAATGGACAGAAGAAAAGGGGACAGAGGGAGAGAAACAGTAAGAGACTGGAGAAGGGATAGTTTAAACACATCAGGAGGTTTTACACGTAAGAGGTAGCAGGTTTTATCCAAAAATAAAGAATAAAGTAAGTAGAAAACAAAACCAAACTTAATCTCAAGTCACCAGATAAGCAAATACAGCTGCTGTTGCTGCTTGTGCATAGAAATATGTAATAAACTAAACAAAGTGGAAATCCAGTGTTTGTAGGCATGTAGTAGACAATTTTGCTGAAATTGGAACCAGTATTGGAACCAGAAGAAAGGTGCTAAACACGCTAAACATGCTAAACATGCAGGCTAAACATGTAGAAGAACTGAAACGTAAACAACTGACATATAATACAGGCAACCTGACTGAATAATACTCACCGTTAGAAAACACCGGAAGTTAGTCTTCATCCACGTCATTGAAGTATCAGCTCTCCTCAGAAATATTCTCCTCTTCGCTTCGAACAATCTCTCAAAACTATCTTCAGCAGATCAAAACTTTTGACGATCTATTTTCTTTGTTTCATTTTCGCAAAACAGCTGCTCTCTGCCGTTAGCTTGAACTGTAGCAGCTGTGCAGCAGGCCAGGTGAGTTGCATGATGATTGACTGGTCACTGAGCCAGTAACAGCAAAAAAGAGAGCAGTAACACAGCCATCGACCAATAAAGAAAATATCATGCAGCCATAGACTTGTAAACATTTGAGTTTACTCGCTTCATTCGCGAGTACAAATCCGCTTCATTCGTGCATCAAATTGACTTGAGAAAAGACGCGGATTCGCATGATGGGCAGGGCTTCTGTCTATGGTTTGGTGACTGTAGCTTTATTGCTAAATGGCTAACAGGGGTTTTATAGAGAGAATAACTGTGTTAATGTGCTTTATGAAGGCTGAAAAACAGCGTTCATTCGTTTGGAGCTGTATCTGAGTCCACTAGATTATTTTAGAGGTGCACAGAGCTCTGTGAGCTCATAAACTCCTACAGACACTGAACCTGGATGATGGAAGCTTTCAGCGGTGCTTCTGACTGAGCTGAGCCGAGTATGATGAACTGTTGTCAGTGTCAGCTGGAGGATTTACCCCCCGAGACACCCTCAACAGGCGCTACGTCATAATCACATCCTCACAAGAGCAAGCTCCTGATTGGTTAACGCAGCGCGAAAGTCAACTGAAGTTCAGATTTTCAAACTGAAGCGATGTGCGCGAATTGCGCGTTAAACGCGCAAAACGCTCAATTCATGCGGCGCCATTCACGCAGTTCGCGTCATTCGCGCCGTGCTATTCACGCGTATCGCGCCGCAGCATGCCAATTCGCGCCTTTGCATTGACTTAAAATGTAAATGACTCGCGCTTGACGCGTCTTCCGCGTCCGGTGTGAATGCACCATACGAGAGTATATGCAGAGCATCTAAACACTCGACAGCTTTGTTTAGATTTTTGTAACTATAACTTTTGATTTTTTATTTTGTTTGTGGTCTTGTTTTATCTGTAACACTGTAAGCTATGACATTGCCTTGCTTTTTACTACAAAGACGCCGTTTTTACATGTAAGTACCATGGTAAACAACAGGTCTCAGGCAGAAACGGTGACATAAACAAACGAATAACGATCCATAATCCGTACTATTGTCTCAGTGGACTAAATGTGTTGGATGGGATGTTTTCTGTGGACTCTTACCTTTCGAAATAAACCTTGATGTACAGCAATGAATGCGTGTGTGTGTGTTGTTTTTACTATAATATTTACTCCATATCTAATAAGCATTTTCTGTAAAACTTACACAAATTTAGCAAATACATCGTTTACAAGCCTACCATTGAAAAGCAACTAGCTGCAATGGATGCTTGAGGGTTGTAGCTTTAGACTGATGTATAGTTTGTGCAGATTACTTGTGTTCTTTTTGGTGTAATCTATTCATAAGCACTGACATGTGGGAGAAATAGCACCTCAGTGTGTCTTCGTCGGGTTGCTGGGTAAAGGGTTTTAAGTAACTTTGAACTGAGATTTTTCAAGTCAGCGGCCTCTGGTGGATTTACACGAGAACAGCAGGCACCAATGGCACTCGCGAGAGAAATTTGAGATTTGAAAAAGCATACTCAGCACCCTCTACTGGATTTGCGAAAACAAAAACTGCAAAAATCGAAGCTCCTGGGACATGTTTGGTGCTCTCCAGGAATGTATACAGGGGTACATTTTTAGAATGAGCCTGGGTTGGCAATATTTCATGTATTTAAAGACTGCTGATCTCTGCTCAAAATTGTATGTACACAGCATTTGTTTAAATGGCCTTTAATATTGTTTTACAATTGAACAATTCGATGAATTATTAGGCCTATTTAACTGACTATATTTTGATTAAAACACTTTGATACTGTAAAAGGTTGCTTGTAAAATTGAAAATAGTCACATCAATCAGTGGCTGAAAAACACTTCCATGCATATAGCCCATTTGTAATAGAACACACTCTACATAAGCTTTGCATAAAATTATTTCAAACCATACCTGTCTAAAAGAAATACTTCAGTCATGGTGTCATCCTTCAGACAGCAGTTTTGAACTTCATATTTCCTGCCAACATGCAAAAGCAACTCCGATATTGATTGAGGATTTAGAAAGATTTTAATCTAGCATTTTAGGCAGAAGCCTCATGGATTCAAAGCCATGTTGGTCTTTCAGAAGGAAGATCAGCTAGATGCTAAGTTTGTCTGCCGTCACTCTCTGTGTCAGAAGCAGCAGGGCATGCAGCAAGTGAGGATGCAAATGAATCTATCTGCATGAACATGATGCGCAGAAATACAAATCTAAATTTTCGAGCCAATTTGGGCTACCTATTGTAATTTATCATTTACTTTATCATTATTTTTGGAATGTGAAGAGACTTTCAACCAGCACAACAAAAATGTTTCTAAAGACAATCACCTATTGCACCATTAAATATGTTTTTAGACCAGGGCATGTTTTTCCAATGAGCCTGTGTTTTAAACATTGTATAATCATGTAAATATCCATATTTTAAAGCCTGCCACTGGACAATACAACTTGTTGCAGTGCTTCTTGTCTGAGCCTGAGAGGCCCAGGCTGTTTTATTGAAATTCACAGTAATTGCATAGGGTTAACAACGAATAGCCTGGATAAGAAAATAAAGTGCAGAGAGAGGTAGTTCGGTCACTGAAAATCAATTATTGATGCCAGAGGTCAAAGGAACAGACTGGATTAAGCTGATAGAAAGCAACAGTAACTCAAATAGCTATTCATAAGTAGGTTTGCTTGCTGAACACAGAATACATTAAACCTTGAAACAGATGAACTACAGCAGCAGAAGAAGAGTGGTAAGATGGCTGTCTGGTCCATTGAGTCTTTATGCTGCATCATTTCAGTGGTAAAGCAATAACTGACAAACAACATGGACATATACTGTAGATCCATCCTGCTTTATAATACAGATTAACTTCCAGCAGGATTATGCAGGGTGGTTAAATTTTTTTTAAAGTGAAGTGAAGTAAGGTTTCACACCGATAGATCGATTGTTTTGTTCTGAAACAAGGATTAAAATTGTTACAATGTTGCCTTTTGTTCTTGGTGCGGTTTGCTATACGGTAAAGGGTAAAAGGACCAAAATTATTAAAACATTTCACATGCAAGTAAACTCTTCTCACCGTGTTCAGAATTTGGTTTATTTTCTGGCATTCAGCTCAGCTACGTATATGTACTTATTTTTTATTTATGACAATCAGAAATAAAGTATTATGAGTGAAAATATTATATAGATATACGATTATCAGATATAAGAATTTCTCTTAAATAGCCTCATTGTCAAGGATTGTAATCAATATACAGTGCATCTATTCTATAACAGAAGTCGCATTGGTGTGTGTGTATTATATATATATATATATATATATATATATATATATATATATATATATACAATTTTATTATTATTTATTTTTTAATAGTTAGCATGCTTTCACTTTCGTATTCGACATAACGCGCATTTACCAATAGGAATGACATCCCGTCCTACTCATATAGTCTAGTCATACATATGCCTAATACATAATATACGCTATAATATACTGTAGCCTGGTTTGTTCGTTTGTTGGATCGTATTGCCTTCTTGCTACAACAGAACCACTCCAGAGTTTATTTCAACTGAGCTGAGTCCATCGCTCAGATCAGAGCGTGATTGTGGGTTTGACATATGTCCAAAAAAACTGAGCTAAGAGGGCAAACATGCCAGGTTCTGAAATGCATAGGAGTGAAAAGCACCCTTAGAGACAATGTTCTGTGTCCAAGAGTTAGAAGGCAGTGAACCCAGTGTAGGGAACATGTTGATCTGAACACAGTTCCTTCATTGTGCACTATTTTGCTAAGATGGATATTTAAATCAGATGTGTTAAACAAGAGAGACATGCAAAATATATGGTGGGGGTAGTCCAGGGCCAGGATTGAAAACCGGTCTAAAAGAGATAAAAATACATATTGAAGAATAGATATATAAAATACACACTGTTGTAACTATCTAACAGTGACACCAGAGTTTGATGCACTGAATGAAAGCAGGCAGACAACATCACTTCTGTCTCCCTTCGGCTCATTGGTGGGAAAAAAAAGATGTGTGAGTCATGTGTGAATATATTCATGTCACTGTGACTGGCTAATTACACTGTCAAAAGCATAATGTCCACCTACAATGTTCATATAACAGGTCTGCAAATCAGCCTGCATGAATGCATCAAACTGGAAATGGATGAACTAATTACAAAGTAAAAGCACAGACATGATCATTTTGGCTCACGTACAAATCTAAAATACTTTGAACACATTTAAAAATATGAAGTATGTAAGAGAGCCCCTTTTAGTTTAGAAATTAAATGGATGAGTTGAACCCTGACCATTAACACTTTTGCTAAATTTACCAAGGATTTCATGACTAATATAAAAACACAGGTATTAGAAATATATTAAAATGTAATACATTTAAGATTTTACTACAACTGTGTAAATTTTAATTTAAAAGTACATTACTATAAACGTGTTTAACAAGTAGAATGTTTTTGTGTTTATACATTTTTGCTAATGTTTATATATAAATAAGTAAATTCTAAAGTGTTAGTTTAGCCAAAGTTAAAATGTACTTGATATTTACTGACCTTATGGTGCATCTAAACCTACATTTATATTTTCTGTTGAATAGAAAAGAAGATATAGAAAGCTAAAAACCTGTAACCACTGACTTCCATAGCTGGACAATCCAAAGTACTATGAAAGTCAATGGTTAAAGGCTTTCAGCTTCCTTCCTTAATTTTTTCTTCTTTTTTCTTCTTTTTGTGTCCAGCAAGAAAGAAGAAGGAACTCAAATATGTTTTGAATGACAGCATTTGTAAATTACTACATAATTTTCATTTTGGGGAAAATTTTCATTTTCTTTAATAACTTTGGTGAATGAAAGAACACCTCAAACTAGCAGTTTATTGTGTTGTTGTAAATGTGTGTATGTCTTCCCTGTGCTGTTGAACTGGTCATACTCACTCCACTGAGTCCTGCTTGGGATAGATCTGCATGATGAAAACTCACATGTTTGACATCATACATTTAGTGCAAGGGTGCCCAGACTTTTCCTTGAGAAGAGCCAAAAAATATATATATATATATATATATATCATTAAAGCTGTGGGCCGAAGTGCCAAACCATATTTAATTAAAATTGCCATGGGTAATTTTAGAATTTATTTAATAATATTTAAAAAATAAATAGAAAACATTACTTTAAGTCATATTAACTAATGCAGAAAAACTTTTAAATGATAACTTATTGCAATAAAAACATAGACAATCACATTTAAAGCACAGTGGAGTTCACGGCTGAACACACTAGTCTAGCAGAATCTGCCTTTGACTAGATTTGCTCACCGAAGTCTCTGCATTGTTGGGTGACAGTATGTACATTTAAACAAAATCTGATTAGTTTAAACAATTTAATTGAAACATTTCGTTTCAGTTAGCTTTTAACAATAAAACAAACAAACGGTCACATTAAATTTGATTTGTCAATCTTGAAAAGATTCCCATAAGCCTTCCTCTCTTCTCAGATTGGATGGCGGGCCAAATCAAAGGTTACCTTGGGCCAACTTTGGACCGCGGGCCCCAGTTCAGGATTTAGTGTGTCTGGATTCTAAAAAGAATGTTTGCGCCCAACAAATGATTAAATAAACACAAAGTTCTGATTTTTATTTATTTTAAAAACTTAATTGGATCTAGACAAAGTCTTTCACCTTGTTTTGAGAATCATAAACCCAACTTCAAAGCGATATCTTTTTTTACGTCAGAAGGTTTGCATCAGAATTAAGTAACACAAGGTAATCCGGCGGGTGATGCCCAGGAGACTCCATCTGAGAAAATAGGTCGGTTTCTAAGCAATGAAAACAGGTCTAAAACAATTTCTCTCACACACAAGCACCAGAAAATCATCTTCCACAAAACATGTGAGGGCAAACGCTCTCAAAACAGCACAAACAGCGCTGTCCTTTTCAATTAGGGTCCCCTGCTCTGCCTGGTACAGGGGCAGCCAAGCGCAGCCATGCTGTGAAGATTACTACAGCAGTCGCACTGCATCTTAATCTCTCGACTCACCCACAGCCAAACCAGAGAGGGCCAAACAAAACAACAGCACACAGATCCCAATAATTGCACAGCAATATCTGTGTGGCAGCGAGGCGTGATGACGAAGTGAGGAAATAAAAGAAAGAGAGGCAGGCAAAGATAGCGAGAGACCAGTCTGTGTGTGCGGCGGGGGAATTGATGGCCAATGAGCTGTGATGGATGATGGTAAATGTGGTCAAATCTAATAAATCTGAATAATTTGACCATTTGTATGAGGGGGAGGTGAAGGGGAAAGAATCAAGTTTGACATTTCAGGCTCTGCTGTTGAGGCTCATGGTGGCGACGTCCTGTTCGACAAACGGTGATAAAGCACTTCTATACTGCCAGGAACAGACCTGCCCTGCCGATTGATATGAATGTCTGGGGGTTATGTCAACCTGACCCGAGATCACACTTTCCTCTCATGACTCCAAACTTTCTCTAAGCATTACAATGTCTTGGTGAATATTTGAAGTCTGTCGCCTAATGGAAATGTAAGGCTTCCCCAAGTTCACGAGCGGCTGCTTGTCTAGAATACTTGACTGTGGTTTTAGCTGGAGGTGTGTAGTTCTGGCTCAGCGTGTCCTCTTTGTCACACCGACAGTGTTGACAGAGGCACAAAAGGAGCCTTATCTGAGGATAGGCAAATATTTTAAATCCTCTACTCCCTTTTCTGTTTAAGCATCAGATAGCTTAAATGAAAGAGCCTGGGCGCTGAGGTGGCAGGGCTTAGCAAGATACAGTAATTCTCCATTAATCAGGATGCTTTTTTCATTATTAGCCTTTTGCTTCGTGATTAATATCACACCCCCTCATTAAAGTGGATTAAATATTGCCTATGCAGCTCTAAAAACTGACTAACCCCAAACCAGCGGGAGAAAAAGGGAAAGGAAACGGAGAGAGAGAGGAATTTAACTACTTCTTTCACTTACAGTGTCTAATTGTGAGTATTCACAACCACACAGTAAAGGTCAGAGGCTCTGGCCAAGTTTTTCGGTGTGATATATTTACATAAAATGGCAAAAAGTACCTGGCTGAAGTTGGTGTTCATAACCTTTATAATATCTATTTGCAATGCAAAGATTTGCGATGTGAAAAAGTCAATATATTTGATATCAGTAAATAACTGCATTTGGCTTTTGGGGAAAGAATTGCCCTTTGATAATTATTAGCCATGTATTCTCTTGGTTGTGTAAACCAAAGTCTTGGATACGAATGCAAGTCAGTCAAATTTGGAGAGCATGAATGACACAAATGAGATTTCCATTCCCTGTTGCTATGCTTTTAAATGCCAATTTTTATGCAAATGTCTCTCAAAGCTTCATAACCTCACTTTTATTATTCAGAAAGACACTGTGTTTTGAGCAGTCGAGGTTCGGCATTGGTTGTCTGGCTTTTTTTCTTCTTGTTTGTGACTATTTTTTTTTTTCAAGATGCACAGAAACAGGTCAGAATATTTTTGGGGTCATGAGAAATTTTAGTAGTCTCCTTGAGGCAGTTTAATAAGAACTGAAATGGCTCCTTTTCTCTTCTGTTGTCCAACTGACAGCGCAGTTCTAAGCAGCACTTACAGGGAAAAATAGCATGTTTAAAGGATGTATTGTAACCATTTTATCTATATTTAAAAATGCAAAAGTGATTGCAAGTTTGGGATCAATTTGTTATATAGTCACCTTAGAATTATTCTATCTTTTTCTAATTATTCTAAGGTTCTATCTGACATTTTTGTCAAAATTGAGACATACTGACATACAAAATTATTGGAGGATTCTTATTAATTGACAGCTTATTTACATTATGGGATGTTTTTTTATAAGATGTTTACATTTTAAGTTTTTTTTTTTTTCATTTTAAAAAAACAAATGTTACACATGTACTGTTTGCTGTGGAATGCAAAAACTTTGAAGCTCAATATCTCAAAACTATTCAGAACGCAGATAAAACTTTATAATTCCAAGGTGACGATATGTTAATCATATTCCTCTTTTCTTTTGTTTATTTATTTATTTATTACGTGATCAACTCTGAAAACTGGACCGACACAGTTTCAATTTTTCACCCAGGAATAATAAGGTTCTATCTGCTTTCTATTTCTGATTCAGATTTTGAGAGATTGAGCTTCAAAGTTTTTGCATTTCATATTCCAAACAATATGTGTGTAACAGTTCTCTTTAATACATTAACATGACAGAGACCCTAAATGTACTCTAAATGTAAATTATCGAACTTCTCTTAAAATTGCTAATTGGGGTTTAAAAAACAAAAAAATAAACAGCAAATGCAGAGAGAACCTTCTAATTCTAAAAAGTCATTTTCCACTTGGAATTAAAAGGTTCTATCTGGCAGATCATTAACTGAAGAGTTACTTTTTTTTAAGAAATACAATCAGTCTGCTTATTGTAACAATGTTGACAATATGCTTGAGAGAGTTTTTGCTTTCTATAACATTTATTTAGTGTTTTAGGATGAATATTTTTATATTATATTTTTATATTATATTTATTGAATTATATGCCCCATGAATTAAATTAAAGGGGCATATAAGCTTAAATAACTAATTTAAATAACTAATTTAAATAATCAAATTAAAAGACTATTAGAAAACAGACAATGAGCAAATGAGCTGTTTAACCAAGTTAAATAAACACTGAAAAATGTTTCATTGACTATATTTACACAAATAAAAATATTTCATATTTAATTTATTACATTTTTAATAACTATTTATTAAAAAATGCCTCTGAATTATCACATTTACACACATCTTTTCAGTTTCAGGTTTGTTCTTAATTTTGTGTGGTGCGGTGCAATTATTTAGTCGACCTTGATTCAGTGTTTCTTTCTGGTCTTTCCTGCTGTCAACAGAGCAGTCCGGCAGAATGACAAAGAAAGGTGATCCTGATTGGTCCTCCTAGGTGCATTTGAAATGCTGATTGGCTCACATAAATGACCTTATAGAGCCAAGCTAGAGTTTGATATTTTTTGTCTTTAATAAAAAGTCTTAAAATGTAAACAACTTTTTTGTAAACAAAAAAAAATCACGTAATTTAAACAAGTTGTCATTTAATAGGAATATATGAATAACTCCATTGTTTCCCAGAGATGGGTTGCAGCTGGAAGTGCATCCGCTGTGTAAAACATATGCTGGATAAGTTAGCGGTTGATTCCACTGCGTCGACCCCAGATTAATAAAGTGACTAAGCCGAAAAGAACATGAATGAATGAATGAATAACCATATAATTCTAAGGTGGCAAATTTACTAGAACGTCTATGTTAAGCTGCTTTGACACAATCAACATTGTAAAAGCACTATACAAATTAACATGCATTGTATTGTATTTATTTATTTATTTATTTATTTAATTGTTTGTGTGTTTATTATTAGTTTATACAAATTGACATTAAATACAGGAGTAATAATGCTGGAAATTAAGCTTTACCATTAACTAAATAAACTGTTTTAAATATTAACACAATTGTTGTTGTTTTTATTTGTAATAGTGCTTCATAATATTACTGTATTTTTTTTTCTAAACCAAATAAGATCTATTTAGACGACATTGTATATGACAGTCAGACAGACAGACAGACAGACAGACAGATACAGTAGATATTTCACAAACTTTCTTTGTAAGGAATGATGACATGTATATTGCTTAATGTGTTATTAAACAGCAATACATTTTTGCAAGTTGAACTAAAGCTCCATGTATTTCATGTTTAATAAGAAATCATTTTCGTTAGCCACAGATACTTATTTATTTGTGAATCTCTCTTGAAGCATGACAGATTAAAATATAAATCAGCAATTCACTTCCCAGTTTTTTTTTTATGTTAATAGATAATAGGTTAATAGTTTGACAAAAGGTTTATTGAAAAGGTTTATTTTTCTTGATACTATTTTTGATAAGTAATTGTGTTTACACACGTTTTTGAGTATATGCTATTATATGTATTTATTTGCAGAATTTGAAAACTGGTTAAAATACCAATACGAAATTAATGTTTTTATATTCATATTTGGTGGATTACCCTTGACCCATGACATACCTGTACTGTCCACCATTCTTTTACATATATGCATACATATAATCATAAAAGTTATATAAGTTACAAATGTAGCATATTAAACACAAATATCTTTTTTAGGAATTAATTTTCAGTACTATTAGCTAACGAATATTTCAATTCAGTCATGAAACTGCATGAGGAACTGCAGAAAGTGCATTCCTTCTGTCACCAGTTGAGTGTGCATTAAATTATTCAACAGCCAAAAATGACAGCGAATCATTTATTTAAATATTTGGAGAAGATAAACAATCAGAAATTGCAGGATGCCTGCAGTGGCTGTCCTTGCCAGCTCCGAGTCTGAATCTCTAAACAGAGAGTGATTATGTACATCCTCTAACAGACATGATGTGGATAGCAGAGTGTGACTGACGTGGATAACAACTGATTTTGAACAGTATCTGCAAAACGTCCCCAAACAGCTAAAAGATCACACCAAGCAGAATCCTAATAGTGTATTTATGGTTTTTAATGTGCAAACATTTTAATGTGCGTTCAGGTAATTCTCATAAATCAGCGTGAATCATACTTAAACAGCAGTGTTCATTTCAAGGAGAAATTAGAATACTAAACTAATTTCAAGGTTAATCAAGTATTTTCAACCATCAGTTTGGTTGGGCTGCAATAATGGGATAAGCATTTTCAAAAGAGTTTTATTTTGCATAACACTTTCTCATAGCAGCCATTACCTGCTATATGATTATGCTATTTATCATGTCCTTCCCTTCATTGTGCTAGCATCTTTTTCATTTGCATTCAGGCTATCCAAGCAAAACTCCTCAGTTAATCAAACAAAATGATTAAAAAAAGCTAAATCAGCAAAAATTGACTCGAGGGCCAGTAGACCGGGACGCCAGAAAGGTTGGGAAAAAGGACCATGTGAATGAACTGGAAAAACACCAAGTTTCCTAATATTGGCATACACAACCCGCTACATGCTGGAAAAAAAAAAAAATATATATATATTTATAGTAAAATACAAAAGCTGTCACTAGGGAAGTACCTATAGGCTTCAAAAGGCACACATTTGTATAAAAACATTTGTAAAAAGTCTATACTGGAAGCACAAAGATAGATAATAGTACAATTGAAGAGCCACATCTGCATACATTTTAGGTAACTTGTATCCTTAATGTATCAACATGTATCCTTTAAGCACATATCTGCAACTTTCGAAAAGATACAGTAGCACTCCAGTAACAGCTCGTTCATCTTTATTTCTGAAAGTGTACTGGCACCCGAGCAACAGTCTGTCCTTAAATACACAGTTGAAGTCAGAATTATTAGCCCACCTGAATTACTAGTCCCACTGTTTTTTTTTTTTTTTCCCAATTTCTGTTTAACGGAGAGAAGTTTCTTTTCAACACATTTCTAAACATAATAATTTTAATAACTCATTTCTAATCACTGATTTATTTTATCGTTGCCATGATGACAGTAAATAAAATTTTACTAGATATTTTTCAAGACACTTCTATACAGCTTAAAGTACATTTAAATACTTAACTAGGTTAATAAGGTTAACTAGGCAGGTTAGAGGAATTATGTGTTATTGTATAATAATGGTTTGTTTTGTAGACTGTTGAAAAAAAAAAATAGCTAAAAGAGGCTAATAATTTTGACCTTAAATTGGTCTTTAAAAATTTTAAAACTGCTTTTATTCTAGCCAAAATAAAACAAATAAGACTTTTTCCAGAGGAAAAAATATTATCAGACATACTGTGAACATTTCCTTGTTCTGTTAAACATCATTTGGGAAATATTTAAAAAAGAAAAAATTAAAGGGCCTAGTAATACTGACTTCAACTGTATACTACAGTTTGTTCTCACTTAAGTTATCTTATATTTGCCACACATTTAATTCTGTCCATATTTCTGTGATTAAAAAGCAAGGGTGTTGGATAATTATTTGAATTAGTTTGCTGTGCTAAAGGCATGTTGTTAATGTTTACTGTTTTTAAGACAATTGTGCAATCTACTGAAGTTTGATTAAGTAAGCCCTTGCATTTTTTTAGCCAACTGAAAAATAAAACTTAGCAAAATCAAGTTTTGCAAAATTGACTTCTGTCAATACTTAAAACAAAAACATGCTCACAATAGCAACCACTGTGTGTGTGTGTGTGTGTGTGTGTGTGTGTGTGTGTGTGTGTGTGT
>CAIGQQ010040079.1:2046011-2077044 GCA_903798035.1 Danio albolineatus | reverse complement strand
TACTGTATATATATACTGTATATATATATATATATATATATATATAATTTGAATACAGGATAGCCCCCAAGAACAACCAGAGCAATGGGTTCCTAAAGAAAATCTTCAATCCTAAACTCAAAATCTAGCCCCTAGAGATGCTCAAGACTTTCAGCACCAATGTCTACACAGTACATTCATTATTTAACAAATCATCTTCCTTTTTTCAGTCAGCATGTTAGTGACAACGTAAAATGGCATTCTGACTCACTGCAGTTCCCTATTTCATTTAGATGACAGGAGATAAAAACCTATTATGAGTGGAAAAGCAGACAGACGACAATGTGTTGGGAGTTCAGTTTGGAATAGCTTACCTGCATCTTAGCTTTCCAAACAATCAGTAGCTCTCATCTATGAAGACTTGCGCAGACCGAATGGGAAATATCGATAAGAAAAGCAAAAAGTAGCATAGATTGTTGGTTTGTCGGCCTTCTACAACACTGATGCACTATGAATTCCTCTCTCTTCCACACATAAAACAGTAAAGAGATTCAGAACATTTGGAAGAAAGCACTTGTCATACAGACAACTGTTTCTGTGCAGGAATCTGAAAAATGTTCTCTTTTTTTTATCCTACAGAAGAAACAAAGCCATACAGGTTTGAAGATGAGCACATTTTGATTTCTGGTTGAACTATCCCTTTAACTTTGCATTATTTCAGGTTTTTGACAGAGCTGACTCACTTCCTAAAATAATCCAGCGCAGCCATAGAAATGATAAAAATTTTAAACTGCGCTTGTATGCCTTTAAAAGCATCCGTTTTACCCCTCTCTTTCTCTCTCTCTTTCTTTTCTGTTTGATTTATGCTTTCAGAAGTGGGTTATAACAGTATAAAACACTATGAGGCACTCTTCATAAAGCCAGAGAATGACCCGTGGCCTCACTGTTCTGCGCCTCAATGTCTGTTGGAGAGCGCAGTATTATCCACTTTGGCAATCAAGTCTAGACTGAAGTGACTATGACTCCAGCAGAATAGTGACTGTGGCAGAGGCATCATCGCTACCCTCTCTCATCTGCCCCTGACAAGCCTGTTTCCTTTTTTTATCAGCTTTATTGTTGTGCTATGGAGAAATATGCCACAGACAATTAGGATGAGCGGCTCTGTTAGACATCCAAATGGAAAGACTGTTTAAAAATATACTGTAGAGGGCATGGTTTGTAATTCCCTTTTATGATTGTTATGACACGTAAGAGAGCATGCCGTCACAGACATACAAATAGAAATATTAATAAATAACTTGTTTTTCCAACACAGACTCATTGGAAACACATGCTTCAGTCTTTTTTTTTTAACTGCATGAAATTAATTTGCCAACATTTTTCTTTGAAATTCCGGGAGACTCGGGGTGGGGGTGGGGGTCTGGATGTAGAACTGGTGCAGTTGCAATCTGAGCTGCATGCAATGCTTTTTAATGCATTCACCTAACCCCACACTGATGTCACTAGCACCATTGAGTACATTGTGTCTAATATTGCAGTAAATATAAAAAAAAATCAGCATGGTAAATGGTAAAATCAGCATACTATCATTACTATCAGAAAATAAGTCAACATACTAACATCTCAAAAACATTGCAAGAATTAGATGCTTTGTTTCCTGTGAGGACTTAGAGAAACTTGTTCATGCTTTAATCACCAGCAGGATGGATTACTGTAATGGACTCCTCACTGGCCTTCCCAAAAAGACAGTCAGACAGTTGCAGAATGCAATCCAGAACGTTGCTGCCAGGATTCTGACCAGAACCAGAAAATCGGAGCACATCATACCTGTCCTCAGGTCTTTACACTGGCTCCCAGTTACATTCAGAATAGATTTTAAAGTATTATTACTTGTCTTAAAGTCACTAAATGGCCAATTACCTCAATACATTACAGATATGCTCACTGAATACAAACCTAACAGATCACGCAGATCATTAGTCAATTAGAAATTCCAAGAGCTCAGTCAAAGCAGAGTAAATCCGCCTTCAGCTACAGTACTATGCCCCCCCAGCTGGAATCAGCTTCCAGAAATGATCAGATGTACTCAAACATTTAAAACACATCTGTTTAGCTGTGCCTTTACTGAATGGTCTCACTTGCATGTGTTTCTTTTCTTTTTCATTATTTTATAACATGTTTTAACACATTTTAATCTGTTTTTAGTTGTTTTAATAATTTTTTTCTTCTTTTATTCTTATGCAAAGCATTTTGAATTACCATTGTGTATGAAATGTGCTCTATGAATAAACTTGCCTTGCCTCGCCGAAATATGCAATCTCAGCTTGCATCATCAAAGCTGTATACAGATATTATTGGGGGTGGGGGAGGGGTGTCTACTATTACACCGTTGTTTAAATCCCGCGTCTACCACCTGCACAGAAATCAACAGAACAAAAGCTGGTTTGTAATGTGTGCTGCCAGACTGAGGTAAAACATTCTCTGAGATTTGAATATTTTGTCAATTGTGTGAGGTGTTGAGCTTCTGCCAACTTGACAAGATCTGCCAACTTAACAAACATGAACAAAAAGTGATATAAAAAACATGGGAGGGTGGCAGATGTCGTCAATACTGGAAAGTCCTTAAAAAAACATTAGTGTTGGCTGGTTTGACATTCATTTGACTGCAGTTTGTAGGTAAAAGGAATGCTGCAAGGCAGTATGATGCAAACAACTTCTATTCCTTTTCACACTAATGATATTTACAACGATGCATTGTTGACAAATAGAGGATTTTTATTGTGTACTTCTTTGCACGCCACCAAATAAAAACCACAAAACAACACAAATGTCTATTATTTGTAATGGTAAGCATATAACTCACCTGTCTATCTGCATATGGACAAGTTTTTTGGTGTGGTCAGGTACAGTGTTGTACTTGTACTTGTGAAGCAACGTGCTCAGGTTTGAATCCAGTGAAGTACAAAAGAGAAAAACAATACAAAATCAAGGTAAAACTAGCCGCAGCACACATTCTCTTACGCCTGTTTCACACTGCAAGCGCAAGCAGGGCGAGAGCAGGGCGTAAGCAGGGCGTGAGCAGCTCGTGAGCAGCGCATGCGCAGCACATATGAAGAGCTGAAGCAGCATGCAGGCATTTGCCTGTCACACCGACTGCATCTGCAGCGCGCAACTCATCGGCAGCAGCAGCACAGATCATCTGTCTATTCCATCTAGTTACCTATCTATATACAAATAAACTTTTTCTGCACCAAGGCCCACGGCATCTTCATCCAATGCCGTTTTATAAATTGTATAGATCATACAGTACTGTATGCTTCTCACACTCTATGAGTGTCATTCATGTCTGGAGCACTCAGAAGACAATCGCCTGTGATATCATGTCATTTTGTTTTTGATTGTCAGGATGTTGTACGCCTAGTTATAATAATATTTATACAATATAGTTATAATGGTATTTAAACATGACCAAGCGTGTTACTTTCTCCGCTTCAGCGATGTCTGGCGACAGAGTAATAACAGCTCGTTAATTCATGCTCGTGCAAAGGATGAAACGGACAAAAGTAATCAATGCATGCCCTTCTTTTACTTAGTTTCGTGTTGTCAGGTTCACAGTGCAAACAGCTCCCAGGTGGAATAACTTGAGTGAACATAAAACAAAGCCGAATGAAACCTTCTTCCACTGCTCTAACTGCACAGCACAACAAGCTCACATCATCCAGCATGCGTGTCAAACTACACTACCCACAATACACTTTGTTGTGGACTACAACTCCCGTAAAATAGCGGTCTTAAATCGGCCACTTCTATTTCCTCTCTCTTCACTCTCCATCTTAAGCAAAACTGATACTAAATATGTTTTCCATTTGGTTTTGCAGTTGGGGCCTAAATAAATATTTGTTGCAGTTTTTAATCGTTTAAGTTCATTTGATTGACCCTATATAAATCAGTGGATATTATTGATGCATTTAATGGGTAAAATTGCTACTTTTTACTGTCATTCAATGTGTTTTGGTCATTATCAATGCACTGTCACTTTAATTGAGCGTGAGCAGCACGGCAAAAATAGACCCAGCGCTAAAACTATCACGGCACTGCTGCTTCAGCGACGCTCACACCTCGCGCTGACGCGCTGCTTCTGCGTGCGGTATAAAAGCTCTAATCTGTTAACATGGACGCCGAAAAAACACGCGCTGCTCACGCTCTGCTCACACGCTTCTTGTGCTTGCAGTTTGAAACAGGCTTTACATTTGCCTTTGAACACTTTTGGTTGGGTTTTGGTCAGTCGTTAGCTGGTCAGGTGATCTGTGTGACAAACCCCCACCTAAGAAAATATCTTTCAGATTTGCAAAAATATAGACAGCGACCTCTAGTGGATTTGACAACTAAAATGTGCAACCAAACATATTTTGCCTTCATCAATAATGTTGGCTGATGCATGGTACATTTTCAACAAGCTTGGTTTGTGTTTTTCTGAGACTGAAGCAAATTCTTCATGATTCATTGTAGTGTTTATTATTTTCAATGAAAAATATGCGGTTGTAAATCGGTTTTAGAAATAATCCAAACTGAATAACACAATCCATTTGTGAATTTAATACAGTAACAAAGCAGCCCCCATGCAGTTTGTCAACATGTTTATTAAACTACACTCAATTCACAAATGTATAAATAACAAATGAAGGAGGATTATGAACCAGACTTACTAGAAGAGTGAAAACAAGCACAAATGCATCCCATAAGAAATGTGAAAGCATGCCTGGGAGGCGCAAGCATGAGCCAGACGTACTGACAAATGAGCCACTCGGCCAAAACTTACACAGCAATAACCTAAAATAATGGAGGTTGACCTGTGGGCTGTCACCCTCATCCTTACATTGATTACACCAGCATTGTGGCCACACTCACCTGCCCCGAACTCATGCATACCAATACACGTCATACCCCTGCTGTCAAAAATGCCTGTAACAGGAACATCTACTCCCTGCTTGACTGCACCAGAAGCACGAGCCATGTTCCATATGGCACTCAAGCCGACGGCAATAACAAACATGTAACCTGTTGCAGCCATTAACACACCGCTAGCTGCCACTCTCATTTATATTAACAAGACAACTCAATGAGTGCCTATAGCAGTCTAAAAAAAGACAAACCTATTTGGCCACTGGCCCACAGAGTGGAAGATAAGGTGTGTGCCATTTTTAATTAAGCGTACAAGAGAAATTAAGCAATCACATTTGCTCTGTGTACAGGTCCGTCTGTTTTACAGCATAACTAATGGAATGTAATATAGACATTTTCAATTAATATGAGAGCAATCTAGTCAAGGTCACTCCAATAGAAAGACTTTCATGATGTATTTACCTCCAGGATTTTTTTAAAAGAGCAACAGAATTTAATCGCACAATGGCTTTTGTAATTCATAATTCTAGGCTATTAAAATGTAATAATTGTTTAGGGAAGTGGCACTGGAATTGAGTTGAGAACAGGTTCTTAACCTTTTTTTCTCTCTCTCAATCTCTATCTCTCTTTCATGTGTGCATTCTCATGCTGGACAGAAAGCTGTATTAAAATACAGATTTACTAAATTATGCAATAATGGCACACCGTGTTGTCGCTGGAAACTAGAATTCTAGAAAAGTAGCTAGCTACACTACAAGTTGCTTCCTAAAATAAGCTAGTTACATTAAAATTATTAATTTAAATTGCAAAAATGTAAACAAACTTAAGGAATTAAGCAAATAGTTTGGTTTTCAAAGCAAATTACGGTCATCCTATATTTTGATGGTCCGTTTGTTGAGTTTAAGTTACATTGCATCTACATGCCAACTAATTCTCATTAGAATTTAAGTAGACTGTTAGGTTGGGGTTAGGGGTTGGGGTTAGTTTAAGTTTCTTGCAGTTAAATGTCTGTTGAATGTCAGTATCAACAAATATTAAGACGACAGTCTATTAATACTCAATTGGACCATTAAAATAAAGTGTTCCCAAAATTACAATACAGCTACGATGTCAAACCGTTTATGCATTGGTTTCAAATTTCTCAGTTAGATTGTCAACACTCAAATTAAAAATATATATATATAATAAATAAATACATACAAAACTGCAACAAATATAGTGGTGAAATAACAAAATAATTAACTTAGATTAAACACAAGACAGTATAAAAAAACATGATATATGATTTTGGTAAGAAATTGAATTGAAGTATTCACACAACATCCATACTTCAATTTACCATTAATATATAATGAATTGAATTGCAACTGTTTTTACTTGAAAAATATTATTTACAAAATGGCAGTAAGGTTAATGAATAACTTAAGTGTGATTTATCGGGCACGTTATGATTTTGCATTATAATGCGATCCTGGATTAACATCTATTTTGATCCTGGAACATCATTTTTGTTCGAAAATGTAATCCTACATATATATTAGTACCTATTTCCTACCCATAAACCCAACCAACTATAAATTTACAAAATTAGAGGGGAAAAATAGATGGATAACAATTATGTGGAAGTGCATAAATCTAACCGTAAGCCTAAACTTAATAAAAACGGTAAACACATCCCTTAATTCTGACTGGAATGTTGTTCCAGGATCAACATAGGTGTTAATCCAGGAACATGTCCTACTTGCTGAAATCAGGTTAGGGAAGTTACCAGTACTACTGCTACTCCACTACGTGCAGGAAAACATAGCGGGTTACTTTCAAGCTACATCGAATCATAAGTAGCTGAGCTACTGTCAAGCTAATGAAAAATGTAGCTACACTAGTAGCTGAACTGTTTGTAGATAGCTACTCTCTTCTTGTGCACGGGTAAAACTGGTGCTACAACACCTCTACTGAAACACCTCTCCCACATGATTTTCAGAATGTTGTTTTTTTGTGAAATTTTACATTCACTAGCCACTTTTTTTTTTAGGTTTACCTTACTAGTATCAGGTTGAAACACATTTTGCTTTCAAAACCAAATTCCTCATATCATAAATTTATCAAAATGCTAAAATCATTCTTTAGAGTCGATAATGGCATGACAGCATCACACAGTTGATGTAAGATTCTTGGCAGCTCCTCCGCAATGTAATATCCTCTTCAGACCTATCTTAAATCTGTAGGATTGGATTGAAATCTGACTATTTGAGTGTACTGAACTCACTGTCATGTTCAAGTTATACTTTGAGATGATTTGAACTTTGTGACATGGCATATTATCCTGCTATCCTACCATCAAACTTCACAGGTAGACTGTGGCATTTAACAGTGCTCAATTCATACTAAGGGGACCAAAGTGTGACAAGAAAATCTCCCTCACCATTACACCACTAGAAGTTGTCTGAACCATTGTGTCAGGTCAGAATAGATCTAAATTGCCACGTTGTTGTTGTTGTGTTTTTTTTAGAATTCTGACCTTGCCTTTCAAAGTTTTCAGCAGAAATTATTTATTTCTAAATATATATAAATATATATAAAGTTATCAGCAGACTCTTTTTATTTGTTTGTTTGTTTGTATTTTTGGTTTGGTAATTTTCTCTATTACTTAATATTGGTGAGTTTGCTGTTATTACCCGAGAAATGGGTAACCTATGTGCTCTTCTTCTGATGCTGTAGCACATCTGCTTCAAGGTTTGATTGGTTCTGTTTAGAGACTTTGGCTGTAGTGACAGATTATTTGCATTACTGTTGTCTTTTTATCAGCTTAAACCAGTCTGGTTATGTTCCTCTGACATCAGGCATCAACAAGGCATTCATGCACAGAGCTGTTGCTCACTGGATATTTTCTCAGACTATCCAGGTGTGACTTCCAGCACATTGTCTTGACCTCATATATGTGCCTAAATGCATGAATTGCTGTTTGTCTTATTAAGTATTTGCATTTTTTCAAAAAATAAAATGGATTCTGTGTAGATGAACTTTTTCTGCATAAAAACAAAATGCCATGTGCTATATTTTTTGATACATTTTCTGTATAATATTTTTATTCAATAGACATTAGATAGACAATAGACATAGAGAATAAGTATAAATGTTGGCTATTTTGTGTGTATATATATATATATATATATATATATATGGCTAATAATAGGCTGCAGGCCAAGTGCCTTAGTGTCCCACCAGTGACAATATACAGCCATATCGCACTGCTACACTCTAGGAGCTTATTATGCAGTCTATGTTGCCATCTTTTGGTGGAGCAAGCGTCTTTGCTCTGCTCTGTATGACTCACTGATGGATGCACACACACTGAATCTCCAAAAATATTAATATTTAAAATAGGCACTATCCTTATAAATAAACTGCATATTTGCAATCTAAACAACTACATTCTCACCAAAAAAAGCCTCCAACAGCTGTCAAACTGTAGTGAGTTTATTGATCTGCTTTCACTCACTCACGGAGTAATAGACAAGAGCGAAGTGGCTGTACGAGTGCTGTTTTTACAGAATATTGCATGGCTATCAACAAATCAGATTTAAGAACCAGACAGAACTGTTGGTGTGTGTGTGTATGTATGTATATATATATATATATATATATAAGCTTATATGTCTGAGATTTGATTTATTTATTTATTTTTATGTTTGACTGGTTTATAGATTTATTGATTGTGCATTGTTGGTCAAATAGTAAGTCTCTTCTCTTGGTTGAGCTTCCCCTGAAGCGTATTTTATTGAAAAAGAGGATGGACAGAAAATGACAGAATTATGTAAGCAATTAATTCTGCTCTAACTTTACTGCCTGACCTCATTAGCTGCAATAGACCTTCCAGTGCCCCTTAAATGTCCAGTTAACTGGCTATACAGATGATCAATGTCAAATACCTCAATGGGAGAGGAAAGAAGTGCTCTGTCTCACTGAAAGAGCAGCATGAAATAAGAAACTGGCTTAAAGGGAAAAATAAAATATAATCACCTGCCCTCCCTTACATGTTTTTTTCACTGAGTCTTTGAGAGAAACCCCTGACCATATGCTGTGGTATGTGTCATGAGAACGGCCCTCCATTGTAAACTCCACATGGAACGGTTCACAAGGGAGACACTTGAGAAGGAAAAAAAAACGAAGATGCAAAGTCATTGTTGGTATCTGACAGAAGGGAACTTTACCCAGACATTAGCTCTATCGGCTTGCAAAGCAGCCACAAAGAGGCCTTGCAATACATGATTAATTCTGGCTCAGGACGAGTCCCCTGCTGAAATCATTGCTTGAATCTTATCTAACATGATACACACCAACTGTCTTGCGCGGCGGCTACGATTTTAATTAGAAAGACTCCCCCAGGCCTCTTCCTGCTTTCAGTGTGCCATGTTGTCTAATTGTTTGTGCTAATCGACCACTTGGACACTCATTCCAAAATGGCGAAAATTTGAAGACCAAAGGATAAGGTGGTGCAAGTGGAGAGCGCATCAAATGAAGACTAATTAAATGTTGGAGACATCTGTCTATCCCAAACACTAAACATTTTCTTTAGGCTTTATTGTCAGCCGCACAGCACTCAGTACTGGGTAAATGACTTCAAGATAGGCCACTGTGGCAATTCTCCAATAACGACCTAGTCTATGTTTCACACTAAATGCATTTCCACTACTACTAGCCCGCTGCATTTTCTTAATTAAGCCTAAGTGTTTACTCCATCTGTGTGTTGTATAAAACAGTCACTAACAGGCGCTGTAGTCCCCGTGGAATTAACAGCGCTATGAATATGGAGCTTAGAGTTTAAAATCATATTAGTTTTTTTTTTTTCGTTGTTGTTTGTTAGTTTTTTTCTTCTCTCTCTCAGCTTGCAGGAAATGGACAATATCGGCAAGTGATATTTATTCAAATCACACATTATTATTGTGAACTAAAAGTCCAGTTAGAGGCAGTCAGCAATCAGCTGATTCATGCCAACAATGTTCAAAACAGTTTTATATAAAAGTCTATTCTTCTCAGCTTCTTAGACAGGAAACTACGAGCCCAAAAGACTGGAACAGTCAAGTTTTAAAAGAAATAAAAAGTATTAATTTTCTCTGTGGTGCATTTGATTTTTAACAATAACTGATCAAGCTTTAAAGACAACCCTTCCGTTGGATTCCATGTGGCTAATCAATTGCATTTTCTTTTTGTAAAGCAATCATGTGTAATGCAGTTTATGCAGGAGAAATATGCTATACAGATTTGCCAGAGCTGCAGTTAAAAAGTACACCAACAGAGATCTTTAATTCTGTATATCCTATAAGCAGTGCAAATGGCATAATCAGGTCTCTTTATGCTTTCAATTTACTTACAGATTTGTGTGTACATGTCTGTAAACACACATAGTGAGGTTGAATCTGGAAAAAAAATACTTCACAAATTCAGGAGTTCAAGCTATCTTCTCATAGCCCCATCAAGCCCTTCCATTGTTAATTAATGTGTTATGTATATATTATCATTTATGCAACTAAAATATACACAGGATATTTTTTTAAACCATTAATGTCACATTGTACATCATGGCCACATAGTTTTCCCACAATTTTACCTGTGGAGATTCAGTTGCAGACCTGCAGACTCACATATTTCAGTACACACAGACGCTCCAGGCTGAGGCGAACCATATATGGTTAATGAAGGATAAGCTTTCTTCTTCTTCTAGTTTAATGGAGACTGACTCCTTAAGAGCAATATTGCCACCTATTGTATATTCAAAAAATAAATACATAAATAAACCAAGCTAAGAAT
This sequence comes from Danio albolineatus, assembly GCA_903798035.1. NCBI lineage: Eukaryota > Metazoa > Chordata > Actinopteri > Cypriniformes > Danionidae > Danio > Danio albolineatus. The sequence goes on along the minus strand of CAIGQQ010040079.1, from coordinate 2,066,355 downwards.
GATTTATATGTACAAATATTTATTAACAGTACACAAAATATAAACATAAAATAAATGTTTTTGTATTTTATTGATATTTATTTTGATCAATATAATAAACCATATTTCCCAGAGATGGGTTGCGGCTGGAAGGGCATCCGAGGCGTAAAACAAATGCTGCATGAGTTGGCGGATCATTCCCCTGTGGCGACCCCGGATTTATAAAGGGACTAAGCTGACAAGAAATGAATGAATGAATAATAAACCATAATAAATTTCACTGTAGGCTATGATAAGATATTTATTTCTACCTCACTCTAAAACCTACACTTTACAGTAACCTTTTATTAACGTCTCCACCCAAACCCCAACCCTAAACCTACCCCTCACAATAGCGAAAAAAGAATAAACATAGTTGTAGTGTCACAAAAATGATTACGGCTGCAGGACTTAAACCCGGCTGCCCCACATCTCACATACAACACCATACAAGGTAAGCTACCGAGCAACCTGACCACAGTGAAAAAGTTGTCCATAAGCAGGTGAGGCAAATGAGTTCGATTACAAATCATTGAGGCTTTTAAGGTGTTTGTGGTATTTATTCAGTTCCCCGCAAAGAACCACACCAAAAATATATATTTTATTACGCTATTTTATGTTTTTCCGTAAGCATCAGTAACTTAGTATATGTAACTTAAAAACTATCAAAATATATTGTTATACTGCCCAGTAGCATTACAAACAGCAAGCAAACGTATGTCGACGCTCTAGGCAAGTATTTCCGATGAGCCTGCATTGATTACTGCATGCTGTATGAATGAGTGTTTTGCCTTGAAGAGAACTGTGGAGTGTTTCAGATAGTCAGTAATGATACAAAGTGTTGTTGTGTGAAATCAAACAAGCAGCCTCACCTTTTATTAGATACGATTTTGACCTCTAAGCCATGCTAACAATGGTCTTGTTAAAATGTGCACCTATTTCTTGTTTTACTCCATGTGTTATGATGTCTCATGTTAATTATTTCAATGTACTTTATTTTTGTGCGAGTAGTTCTTATTCTGCTAGATCTGGTCTGTTACCCAGTGGGACTTTAATTGCTCTTCTTCACAATTTGTCCATTCCTGCGTGAATGTATGGGGAGTTCTTGTCCAGAACAGAGTCATACCGCATCAACACTAAAAGAGCTGCTTTTGATTTTCAATTATGATATACTGTAGTTGGCTTAAGTGCTTCTGCACCTGATTATGTAAAACTCCCTTTATTAGCATGTTCCTTTATTCATAAATGATGGTGTGGTGCACTGTACAGTATGAATAAATTCTTCCTTTCTTACTCCCCAGTCTGTAGTTTGTCTTCATGGGATATGTTAGATATTAATAATTTTTGTATTCATTCCATCAAAATTGAAAATCTTTATTTCCCACACGAACTATAACTACCATAATGAGCTTATCTTACACATTCAAGAGTTTACACTTAGCTGATGATTGATACAGCATGTTTGGCATGCTGTCCCAGGAGAGAGCCCTGAGCTCAGAAGATCCTTGAGCCCTGGATCCTTGAGCCCTGGGCTCATTCCCTTTCATCGGGAGAGAGGGGAGTCTGAGCTCAGGTACTGTAGGTCTCAAGAGCTCTCTTGAATTTTTTTGTTCAGCCTGTTTCTTGATTATTAAGGGTTGCCATGGCAGAATGAACTGCCAACTGTACCAGCAAATGTTTATTCGGTGAATGCCAAGTATTAAAACACTCATATACAATGCCAATTTGGTTTATTCAATTCACTTATACGGCATGTCTTTGGACTGTGGTAGGTAAACAGAGTACCTGGGGGAAACCCACGCGAGCACAGGAAGAACATGTATAATCCACACAGAAACAGCAACTGGCCCAGCCAGGACTTAAACCAGCAATCATCTTGCTGTGAGGTAACAATGCCAAACACTGAGCTGCCATGCCACCCAGTCCTGGATTAATCTAGGAAAGAGGGGAAGGAGTATGGGGTGTATTGATGGATTTTTCAAGACGAAGATGACAAGGAAATGTGGTTATTTATGTACGTTTGGATTCGTCTGATTGATCTATCATATGATAACTAATGCAGGACCAGCCAGTCAATCATCAACATGTGATCCTCTTGAAATTAGTTTATAAATAAACTTCACTAAGAGATAGCATATTGTACGTGGATGTATTAATAACTTTTTTTGTTGTTTTATATGGATGCTAAGTTGAAGCTGCCTTGAATAGTTTAGCAATGCCTTCATTTATGTGTCTTTTTACACCTCTAAAGAGAGAGAGAGTGAAATACTCATTCATTTTCTTTTCAGCTTAGTCCCTTTATTAATCAGGGGTCGCCACAGCAGAATGAACCACCAACTTATCCAGCACATTATTACGCAGAGGATGCTCTTCCATCCACAACCCAGCACTGGGAAACACCCACACACTCCCACATTCACACACATACCCTACGGCCAATTTAGCTTATTCAATTCACCTTTCCTGCATGTTTTTGGACTGTGGGGGAAACCCCCGAACATGGGGAGAACATGCAAACTCCACACAGAAATGCCAACCAGCGACCTTCTTGTTGTGAAGCGACAGTGCTACCCACTGTGCCACCGTGTCACCCAAAAGTGAAATACTGTAAACAAAATGTATTATGGTAAAATGACCATTAATTTTAACTTATTTTTTTATATTTATGAGCTATTCAAAGCCCAACTTATTTGACTGATTTATTCTGAAGAAAACAGTATCAGTAATGAACACACAGATGTGAGGCATGCAATAAAATAATAATAAATAAATAAGTAAATAATATTTTAATTTTACAGAAAATGAACAGAAATTATACAGAAAATGGTAAGTATTAACAATAATTCTGTCATCGTTTACCCATCCTGTGACACAAAAAGTAGATACTTAGAAAAATGTTGAAAGAAGCTGCTCTTGCTTTTCATGGTAATTTTATTCTTGCTATTGATATCAATGGCTTCAAAATATCTTGTTTAGTGTAACTGAAAAAAAAATCATAAAAGTTTATAAACGGTGAGGTATGTTACATTTAAGAACTATCCCGTTAAATGCATTTAAGATATTTCAAGAAATCACACTTAGCTGATGATTGATTATAAATCTTGTTTGGCATGCTGTCCCGGGAGAGAGCCCTGAGCTCATAAGATCCTCGAGCCCAGGGCTCCTTCCCTTTCGCAAGGCGAGAGGAGAGTTTGAGCTCGGGTAGATCTCGAGAACTCCCCTGCGGGTAGCTAATGAACGGATAGTGATTGCTATGAAAAGATAACTACTTACTAGGAGCATGTCTATGGTGCTGATTGGGATTAGTCAATTAACTTAAGTTGCATGTTATTGGACAGTGGGAGGAAAGCAGGGAACCCGGGGGAAACCCACGTGAGCACGGGGAGAAGGTGTAAACTCCACACAGAAACGTCAGCTGGCTTGGTAAGGACTAGAACCAGTGATGTTCTTGCTGTGAGGCAACAGTGCTAACCACTGGGCCACCGTGCCACCCATCTAGGAAAGGAGGAGGAGTAGGGGTGGAAGGGGGGATTCTTCAAATTGAAGACGGTTGTGATATGGAACTTAGGGTATATATAGTGGCTTAGGACTCATCTGATTGGTGAATCATAAATTGGATAATGCGGGACCAGCTGCGAGCAATCATCTGCACGTGATCCTCTCGAAATTAGTTTATAAAACTTCACTTAGTTGACACAAGTGTCTAGTATGAAGTATACTGTAGTGAATGTGTTCACTAATATCTTTCTAAAAGTATAACTTTATTTAAAAATCCATTAATTAGCATGCTTTTTACTAAGCAAAGCAACTTCCGAAGAACCTCTACAGCAAGTGATTTATCAAAAAGAGCCAGATAAAGCAAACAAACAAAGCAAACAACGTTTATTTTTAGATATGGTTAGAAAAACACAAGCTATGTATTTTTACAATAGTACAAGCTGAGCGTTATTATCACTAGATGACCTGCAGAAGATTCAACACAAATACGAAAATGACCTCTACATCTGAAGCATTATATTTACCTGAGGACATCTTCTCCAGATCACAGAGAATGAAGCCCTCTTCCAGCTTTTAATACCTTTCTGTGAAAAATGATCTATTTTTGTTATTGCACATCAGGCTTTGTATTTATTTGCCTGCGCTGTCTGGAAATAAAAGTTTGATCAGACAAGTTTAATGGTATGTCTGCATTTTATGACATTACAACATAATTTAGCAATTTGTCTAGTGCTTTCTCTCTACAGTATTTTACCTTTAGGTGAACCCTGTCTCCATCCATATTTTGAGACAAAAACACCCACAGATCTTGAAATGAATATTAGGAACATGCTGTAGGTGAAACCAGAATTAAAGACCTGTCGTGTTTCCCATTACATTGACTGTAAGGTTCACTTACATTTCAGCTCGCTCCACAGGCTTATTGTATGTTGGTTTTGGTGGTTTATTAGGACTCTGCATAGGTTTTTAAACTGTGAAAAAAATAAATCATATCATCTTACTCTAACCCTACCCCTAAATTCAACCCTCACAGAAAACCTGTGCCAAATGTTGAATGCAAAAAGAAGTTAAATTTGATTTTAATGTGTTTTGATTTATGAGAACAAAGAACATGTACTCATGTAAATATCCTCAACATATGTAGGTGTTGTTTTCCTTCTAACATATATTTATTTATTTGGTATTAGAGTGGGAATCGAGGCTTCTTCCGGTCAGCATTTTTGCAATGCATGGAGACAAGCAATTACACAGCATTCTAAGGTACAGTACAGAGGCGCTCCTTGTGTCCTCAGTCACAGAATCAGTCATTAACTACTGCTTTTTGTCCATAAGACATCATTCAAATCATGAATCATGACATCACTTGGTTTGTTGGTCCATTGGGTCGGATAACTTTCTTACCTCGACTGAACCACTCCAGAGATTGCTCTTTTTTCTTTTTTTTTATTGGCCTTGTACAGTGGCATAAGCGAATGGTGCTGAGCATATGCAATACAAAACAGCAGCACAGTATTTGTAAGTGTGTGAAGACATACAATTTAGAAAGTTAGTGACTAGCAGTGGTGGAAAGAGTACGGAAAATCATACTCAAGTATACCGCAAGTAGAGTAAAAGTACCTGTAGTAAATATTATTCAAAGTATGAGTAAAAAGCAAACCTTTTAAAAGCACTCAAGAGTAGTGAGTAGTGAGTAATACACTGTAGAAGAGCTGATGCGTTTACAGAATGTTACGTTTACACATCCCTGCACAAACAAGATGTTGTGTATTTACGGATCTTCATGTTTTCGTTTGTTCCTTCCAAACTTTTTATTATTTATTATTCTTACAATTATTTGTTTGTTCTCTTCATTCATTCGTTTGTTCCCTCCTTCCTTCGTTCACTCGTTCCTTCATTCATATTTTTGTTCCTTCCTACATTAGGTCCTTTTGTTCATTCATTCGTCTGTTCGTTCCTTCCTTAGTTTGTTCAGTCCTTCCTTAAATTCTTCCTTCATTCGTTTGGTCCTTCCTTCTTTCCTCCCTTCATTTGTTCGCTCATTCTTTCTTTCACATTTTTGTTCCTTCCTTCATTAGGTCCTTTGTTCATTCATTCGTTCCTTCTTTCCTTCCTTAGTTTGTTCAGTCCTTCCTTGAATCCTTCATTTATTTGATTCTTCGATCCTTCCATTCCTTGTTTGGTCCTTCCTTTTATTTGGCCCTTCCTTCCATTCTTCATTCTTTCCATTTAGTGATTGTTTAAGGCTTGTTTGGTGATTTCAGTCATCATGCAGTCGACATCCATCATTTTCAGTGACATGCAGTCTATAAAAGGTCTCTGGATCATTGTGTGTAAAGATTTTGGGCAACTTCTTGGACATTTTTAATGTTTCCAAAAGGTTTGCTGCATTTATAAATTGTCCATGTCTTGAGGTTGTTCAATATGATGCTATTTATTTTTATCTGTTTTCTATCTTTAGAAAATGATCATAGACAAGAAAGAAATAAAGTAGTGCCTACAGGTTGAAGGAAAGTAGTGGAGTAACAACACTAAAAATGTGCTCAAGGGAAAGTAAAAGTCCACATTTTTAAAACTACTCAGTAAATTACAATTCCTGAGAAAAACTACTCAATTACAGTAGTCTGAGTGTTTGCAATTAGTTACTTTACACCACTGGTGACTAGTTCCTAAAACTGACCTCCTGCAACTTTCTGCTGTGAAAGCCCCTGTAAAAGCATAATTTTCCCTAAACATGTTTTTCTTGCTTAAAAGTTTTGTCTTGTTTCTAGTCTAAATATCTTGTCTAGTCTAAATATGTCCTGGGAGAACTGTACAAAGTGTTGCGGCGGTACTGACACATGCTCAGGGTCCGTATGCGATATCTAGTGTATATATCTATGGTATACACCTAGCAAGTTCTCTCTGTTCCTTCTTCTGTTCAGCTCCTTCTGAGTAAAAGGACAGGATGATGGAAATGGGTCAGAGGATTTAGCCTGTACACTCATGGACAGGTCGAACATAAGGAGGTTTCAGATGGCTCAGGTCCGCTCCGAGATGAGACCTCAGACAAAAGCTCTGGAGGAGCAGCTGGATATACTTGTGCTCTCTGACCTGTTTTATTGTAGCTCAGGAGAGAGAAGGAGAGGAACCCTATTCTCTTCAAGAGTGCAGGGGATCACAAGGCTAAACTAAAGCTGTACCTAGCCTGGAGAGACGCACTCCACTATTTTGTCCACACCTCCACTGTTGCCGAGGTCACAGTGAGTTTACATTCGTCTCAGTCTGAATGGTTGTTCACTGCAAGCGCTTCTTCTCCTCCCTCACTGCTGCTGTAATTCACAATGAAATCCTAATTTATTAAATAACTGATTTTTCTTACAATCTGCAGATTTGTTGCTGATTTGGGGCAGAAACATCACCTCAAAGGGCTTCTGAGTGTGTACTACTGCTCCCTATAATTTTGTGATACAGTCTCCACTCATGCCTGCCCGTCGCTTGTTTTTTGTAGGTACATCAGAAGCTCCACAAGCAGGATGGTACTTGAATGCCAGGTCAGTAATGACTGCCTTGTTTTTTCTACCACGCGGATGAAAAAAAAAATGTTTTTGCCATGTTTCTGACTGCCAACTCAGAAGAGGTAATGACAGGTCTTTTTGTCCAATGACGGGTAATAAGGAGTATGAGCTCTTAGAGCAAAGAAAAAGAGAGTGGGAAGTAAACAAGTGGATGGGGAAAAGGATGGTTGAAAGGTAAAACATTATGTAGCTAGGAGAGAGGAAGCTTTTAGCTCTCACAATTGTGGGCAGGGAGTTTTGTCACACTGACCGGGTATTGACATCATTTTGTATCACAACACCACTCAAATCCACACCTTGTGAGATACAGAGATTGGCCTGCCTAAACACTGCACGTGTTCAATTGGTGAGCTCTGAATTAGGTAAAAATCCATTTCAATAGGTACAAATTCCCAGCTTTTCATAGTTAATTTTTTGGTGCATCTTTTGTTGTCTGTTTGTTTGTTTCAAGTGCTGGGAAACTCTCCCACACACACACACACACACACACACACACTCTCTTCCATTCACCTATTTGACCAATTTCGGTTTATTCAGTGCATTTACACCACCTCTTTGGACTGTGGAAAAAAATGGAGCACTTACACGAACATGGGGAGAACATGCAAACTTCACACAGAAATGCAAACTGGTCCAGCCAAGAATCAGAATGAATCAGAAAGAGCTTCATTACCAGGTATGTTCACACATATGAGGAATTTGTTTTCGTGACAGAGCTACTATGCAACAGAATTACAGAGACAGGACAAAAAACAGATAATAAATATATTTTAGATAGAAGTAGTGAATGCAAATATACAAATTGACAAGTGCATGTACAGGTATATTATTATATACGACGTTATATGTGCAGCTGTAAAGTGTGTTGTTAAATAAGTGTGTGTAAAAAGTGTATAGCAAGTAGTGATGTTGGTTCCACAATTATTATCATCAAGTGTTCATGAGATGGATTGCGTGAGCGAAGAAACTGTTTCTGTGTCGGGCTGTTCTGGTGACCTGTGCTCTGTAGCGTCGACCAGAAGGTAACAGTTCAGAGGCAGTGCGCTGGGTGTGAGAGGTCCAGAGTGATTTTGGCAGCCCTTCTGCTCGCTCTGGATAAGTACAGTTCTTGGAGAGTAGGGAGGGTTGTATCAATGATTCGCTCAGCAGTCCGAACTATTCGACGTAGTCTTCGAAGATCAGATTTGGTAGCTGAGCTAAACCAGACAGTCATTGAAGTGCAGATGACTGATTCAATGATGGAGGTGTAGAACTGTTTCAGAAGCTCCTTTGGGAGGTTGAACTTCTTCAGCTGACGAAGAAAGTACAGCCTTTGTTGAGCTAACCACCATCTCTCTTTCTTTATTTCATCATATCGCTTTATCGATAGTCTTGAAAAAAACAGAATTACTTTCCATACTCATATTTGTGCAGTGTTGCATAAGATGTCTGTTACCTTCCTGCAAGCCAAAAATAACCATCATTACAGCAATTATCCCCTTCAAAAGTTTATTCATATTAGTAAGTTTGTTCTTAATGTTGTGAGTTGCCTCTAGTGGCATTAGTATGTCTGGTGTATTAGAATTGATATTGAGTCACTGCACTATAGCTCCTGAAAGAGCAGTAAATATGTTCTTTTTCACAGAGTCAGGGGAAAAGAAAGTGGCTAATTGATACTTGAGAGGATGTTTAATGAGTGAAGTTACATTAAGAGGGGAAGTGGTAGTGCAGAGGAACATGAGCTTTACAGAGAGAGAGACAGAGAAAGACTATCCAGAGATCTCATGACAAAACAGGTCAAACCAGCGTTTCATTTGTATTGGCTGACCATTTTCATCAACAATTCTGAAAATTGTCAGAATTTTTTTTTTTTCTACATTTACTACTGTTATATATGGGCATTGCAACGTTAGTGAGGTGGCAAACACAGCTTTACTAAAAGAAGCAAACTAAAGAAAAGGGGGTGATTCAAAAGAGCAATCCAGTAAATAGGCAAACAATCCAACAGACAGACTAAAGGCTTGTACACACCAGGACACTTTTCGCTTGCGTTTATCGTCAGTGTTTTTTGAGATGTTTTTTTCGCATTCAAGCCCAATCAATTTTCTCTGGCGTCGAGCAGAAGAGAATGCTAAATCACTCCTTGTCGTTAGATGGCGCACAGGGTGGCGCCAAGCTTCTAACACCCGCTTGTTACACAGAAGAAGAAAAGAAAAAGTTCACAGGCTTGTTGTTGGCGATTGGCAAAGAATGGATGGTTCAAGTAGCAGCTCTAGCGATGAAGAAATTATTAATGTTATCCAGTGCAATAAGCAGCTCCATGTTCATATCGCCTCTGGGCATCTTCTTCAATGTGCGCTTGCATTGACAGTTTTGCGCTTGAGCACCTCTAAGGGGTGTTTACTGTAACTTCAGCGGCTCCGTACACATGAACAAAAGTGCCAATCTGATTGGTGGAGAAGGTTTAAGGTGGAGAACGAGCATGAGGCTTTTTTTTTTTTTTTAATTGTGTGCACAATCACATTGACGCCCTTTATTTAGTCAAAAGGAGTTAAACGTCGACCGAAAACGTGAGCAAAAAATGTCACAGTGTGCATGGGCCTTAAGATACAAAATACGACAGACAGGAACAGAAAAAAACTTTGAGTAATGCAAACTTTACAGCAAAACAAAACTAATGATATGTACAGTATGTGAGTATATAGGCCCAATCCCAATTCTATTTTTGTACCCCTACCCCTTGAAACGGAGTGTGAAGGTGAAGGGCTTCAAAATTTACCCCTAAGAAAAGGGACACCACTACAACACCTGTACACGTCATCGAAATCTCTTGCTTCATTTGAGACTGATGATCACGACTGCTGTAGTTATTCCAGTTGCGTTATTATTTTGATATTTATCTTCAGGAAATCACTGAAGGCATATGTCATGTTATTATAATGATATACTGTGATGTGGCAGAAAGATTGTAACTGTACTTTGCATTTACACCCTAGCCATATTCAACCCAGCCGTGCAGTTGAACCCAGCCGTGCAGTTGTTCGCAGCCGCGCGCCGGTCCCAAGCCCGGATAAATGGGGAGGGTTGGAGAAAGACCCGGCGACCTACTCTGTAAAAAAATTCGCCAAGAAAGTTTTATGGAAAGGCTCTCAAATGTATCTGATATGGTACCGTACGGTAGGACCCCCAGGCCAGAAAGTACCGAACCAGCTACTGGGGATGAGCAAGGTCCTGGGACAAATAGTCAGGGCACTCGTGACGCGCCAGGGGCAAATCCCATGGGAATCCCAGCCGCTGATTCAGCTACAGATGAAAGTACGGGTCTGCGCTATATGCAAACACTTCGAATCGCAACATGGAATGTACAAGGAATGAGCCAAGGGAAATTGGACATTATCAAAAGAGAAATGGTCCGACTCAAAATTGGATTACTGGGTATCAGTGAATTACACTGGACGGACAATGGTTATTTCCAGTCGGAGGACTTTACTGTCTATTACTCTGGTCACGATAACATCAAAAGGAACGGCGTGGCGTTCATAGCCTGCAAGCGAGTCGCCCACGCTGTAGAAAACTACTCAACAATCAACGATCGTATTATTTCCATCCGTATCCGCGCGAAACCACTCTTCATCACTATTCTGCAGATCTACGCCCCGACATCTGATGCATCAGAGGATGAAATTGAACGATTCTACTCCAGTCTTGAAGAAGCATTGCAAAAAGTGACCAAGAAAGACATCGTTTACATCATTGGAGACTTCAATGCGAAAGTCGGCTTTCGTGAAGAACAATGCATTGTTGGCAGGTTCGGTTTGGGTGACAGGAACAATGCTGGTGACAGGCTGGTGCAGTTTTGCCAGGAAAATCGATTCAAAATCGCGAATACGTGGTTCACGCAGCACAAACGTCGCCTCTACACATGGACATCTCCTAATGGATTGTATCGCAACCAGATAGACTATGTCCTGTGCAGTCAACGGTGGTGCAGTTCTGTGCTTGCTGTCAAAACCTATCCTGGGGCAGACTGCGGCTCTGATCATGAATTGCTCGTCGCCAAAATCAAAGTCAAGCTTTGTAACATTAAAAAGACCGTGCTGCCAAGGATGTTCGATGTCTCAAAGATCCCACCTTCGTATGCAGTTGAGGTGAAAAACAGATTCGAGCTGCTTGACATCTCTGAGAAACCGCCTGATGAGTTGTGGCAGGAGTTTAAATCGACTATCCTTGGAGCGGCGACGAAGAACATTCCACACAAGAAGCGAGAGAAGAAATGTAGATGGCTAACAGATGACACCATTAAACTCGCGGAACAAAGAAGAGCAGCCAAAATGGTGAATAAACGAGAGGAAATGGCAAGAATGAATGCGGATTTTCAGCGGGCAGCGAGACAAGACAAAGAAACATTCTGGAATCAACGGTGTGCACTACTGGAAGAGGAGTTCATGAGGGGTCGTACTAGGAATGCATTTTCACTAGTGAAAAGGCTTCGAACACCCTTCTCAGCACACAAAGGAACCATCAAAGACAGGGAAGGCAGAGAACTAAGGGACAGACATAGTATCAAAAGCAGATGGCGGGAATATACAGAGGAGCTCTATGCTTGCAACAACGATGAACTCCAGGTGGCGCAGGACAAGGCAGTGGAATTGGAACCAGCCATCCTCTCAGAAGAAGTTGTGCGGGCGATGAAATTATTACGTAACAACAAAGCGCCAGGTATTGACAGCATACCGGCCGAAATGCTAAGACCCATACCAACAGCAGCTCTCACAACACTGTGTCAGAAAATCTGGGAAACTAATGCGTGGCCGAGAGAGTGGAAACAGTCAGTATTCATTCCATTGCCGAAAGCGGGGGATGCGAAAGACTGCTCAAATTATCGCACAATCGCACTCATTCCTCATGCAAGCAAAGTTCTCCTTAAGATCATACAACAACGCCTCAGTCAAATCATTGAAAGGGAATTGCCTGACGTCCAAGCCGGCTTCAGACATGGTCGTGGTACCCGCAGTCACATCGCAAACTTGCGATGGATAATGGAGAAATCCCGCGAGTATCAAAAGGACATTTACATGTGTTTTATTGATTACAAGAAAGCTTTCGATTGTGTTGAGCATGGCAAGTTATGGATGGCTTTGAAAGAACTTGGGGTGCCGGATCACCTGAGCAAGTTGATAAGATCACTGTACAAAGACCAAGAAGCCACAGTTCGTACAGCATACGGTGACACCGACTGGTTCGAGATAGGAAAGGGTGTGAGACAGGGTTGCATTCTATCCCCCTTCCTATTCAACCTGTATGCTGAAATCATCATGAGGAAATTAGATCTTGAAGATTCAGAAATTGGAGTGAAAATCGGTGGTCGAAACATCAATAACCTTCGGTATGCGGACGATACTACTCTTCTTTCAGAAACCGAAGATGGTCTGTGGCATCTGATCAGTCGGATCAAAGAGGAAAGCGCAAAATTCGGCCTCTTCCTAAACATCAAGAAGACCAAGATTATGACAACGGCGGGTAATGGCAACATCAAGATAAAAATCGACAACGAGGAGATTGAATGCGTGCAGGATTTCGTCTTCCTTGGATCCCAGATCGACAGAGAAGGATACTGCAGCCTTGAAATAAAGCGTCGATTAACTTTGGGAAGAGGTGCGATGCTGAACATGAACAAAATATGGAAAAGTAAAGACATCAACATGTCAACCAAATGCAGATTGGTTCACGCCATTGTTTTCCCCATAACAATGTATGGCTGCGAAAGTTGGACCTTAAGAAAAGCAGATAGAAGGAAAGTCGACACTTTCGAGCTGTGGTGCTGGCGGCGGCTGCTTCGTATTCCATGGACAGCGAGGGTAACGAACAAGGAGGTGCTGGAACGTATCAACCCGGATATGTCACTGGAAGGCAAAATCACCAGACTCAGACTTACGTACTTCGGTCACGTAATGCGATCGAGTACGTTGGAGAAAGATCTAATGCTGGGAATGGTCAGTGGCAAGAGAAGACCAGGCCGCCAGAGAATGCGTTGGCTGGATACCATCAAAGCTGACACAGGATTGAGCCTACAGCAACTGACAGATTTAGTACAAGATCGGACAGCATGGAGAGAGCTAGCCCATAAAATCGCCAAGAGTCGGATACGACTGAATGGTTAACATCATCATCATCATATTCATGTATGTAAACACAACATTAACATTATACCAGACAATGTAAAAAGGTCATTCCCAGCCATTAGACTTTTCTGACTTTTCCACTGTCATTGAGTGACCGAATGTTGTGGGATTACTAAACAGGAGTTATTATTATGAATTATATGTAGCCCGGGAATTTTATGCATAATGACACCAGACACAGGATGAAAAATTAAGGGGACTAATTATTCCAGACTGCACTTGGAACAGCACAGTGTTATGTATGCAAATTTTGGAAAATTCAAATAGAAAAGTTAAAGATTGTGTACAGCCACTAAAAACAGTAAATTAGATTTTTTTTAACATCCAAATGTGTCACTCTCTTTTCTTTCTAGTATTCACAATGACTGTAAATATATATTTTTAAAACTAATATAGTACATAAACAACGGTAGCAGCAGTTCACGCTGAGAAAACAAACAAACACTTTGTAAGTCATCCACCATCAAAGTTAGATTGATTAGAGCTGCTCAATTTACACTCACATTGTACATAAAATGAAATGTTGCAATATGAACACTTTACAAATATTCTCTTACAATCAAACAACGTTCGTCAGTTTTACACCAGTGAATAAGTGTTCATAAGAATTCAATTAAAATGAATTAAATGACACTGACTTACAGCTCGTCAGCTCTCAAGACAGACACACACAGCGTCAACAGCTGCAAATGACTCTTTTTCTTCTGGAAATATATATATATATATATATACATAATATATATACATACAATAAAATCTCTGTGAACACATTAAATTTAACACTTACATTAATTAATTAAACACTTACAATAAATAAAGTTGAACATTCAATAAAGTTGAACACTCTGTCACACCCAGGACCTTTAAAACCTCTTTACCCTTCTAAACAAAATAATTCCGTTTCAATTACATGACTTGAATTAAAATGAACACTTATATCGCACTTAATATTGCCAAATTAAAGATTATAAGTCAACACTCACACTTTAGCTTAGCTTCTCCTCACGATGCTTGTGTTGGAAATCGCGGCAAAAACAACAAAATCCACTGCCATTCGAACATTAATCACCATGAAAAAGACGTAGGCTGTTTCTCAATTCCAAGAACGCAGAGAACGGACTCGTGTTCTTGTGGAGACCGGTCTTGCCAGGTCAAATCGGAAAAACGAACTCGGGAGACCGCGTCTGAGAATGTGTCCTGTGAGAAATGAGATGCATCGTTCTTCCTGATGGTCACATGACCCTCTCGCATCTTTAACTGAAAATTATTTAAACATTACAACATTCATACAGCGATTTATTGTTTTCCCCACGTTTCACAATCTATACTCTGCCTAAAGACTTTACGAATATACTTTGCACATCACAAATAAAACAGATTTTAATACGAATTTAAACAAATAAACACTCGTAATGTGTCTATACCTTTATTAAGATTTTCATGGTAATGTTTACTTTCACTATCTCATTAAGGGAAACTCCTGAAATAAATAAGTTATATCTCTGAACTTTAAAAATAAATCTATATAAAATGCTGCGCTTCCCACCTCCAGTCGCAATGGCTTCTGGGACTTCTAGAGCGAGTTCGGTGCTCAAGTCTGCATTGGTGCGTCCTCGATATCAAGAACACATCTGGGAACTTTCACGCGTCCTCCGTTCTTGCGGTCTTGAGTATTGGAACTGAACTTCGGCGGATGATGATGACGTTACACGAGAACACGAGGACGCAAGATTGCTGAAGAACGCATATTGAGAAACAGACTTATTAAATCACTGCATGCATGTACTGCTCAATATTTCACGAGTTAACAGACTTTATTGGCCTTTCTCGGTCTCACAGCAGACGTTCACACCGCATGGAGAAAACTCACGCTACTCCTCTAGAGCTCTCACGTGACTTCACTCAATTTACCTATGGGCCTTAAAGGGCCAGCACACTATATTAGTCACAACAGGGAAAAAAAAAAGAGTGATATTGCTCACGTTATGCTGTGTCAACCCCTAGGGTGGCAATAAACTTTTTGTGCTTAACAAAACAACTTTTTAACCTGGTTACATATATATAACAAAATTTAGCGGTTTTTATTTTTGCAGGTTTCTTTTAACCAGTTAATTTGATAGCAGTTATGAATCTATTAAAACATGTGCTTGTCGTAAAAAATCATAATAATGACAAAAAATACTAATTTGTGCATCTCCTGACTTCCGTGTGCAACCATGCTGCTGTTGTAGATGGTGTATTCTGGGAAATTGTCCCCTTGGTTTTGACACCTATACCCTTTCACGTGAATGCGCAAAACGAGGGGTAGGGGTAACAGGGAAGGGTAGAATTGGGATTGGGCCTTAGTGTGTGCAACATGCTGTAACAGGTCAATTGGTGCAAAGCATAATGGGGTGTGTAGTCTTATTTAAACATTTTATTATTTTATTGTTATATTTTTATTTAATAATTTTTTATTACTTTTATCAAATTACAATTGTGGCCAGTGAATAACATTCCTTTTAAAAAAGTTAAAAGGTTAATCAACATGTATATCAGGTCTTTACATCATCGATGAACTGGAAACAGAGAAGATTCAGAAGAGACAGCTCCTACCAGCTGTGGTCTTTGGGGTCTTTTTGAAGGAGTAAAATAGATAGATTTTCAACAGATGTGAAGTGCTTGAGCTCAGATGGAGGAACATGCTTGTTTACAGCAGCTATAGCTGTTTTGTTTTTTCTTTTTTCCCACCGGATGATTATAAGCAGTTGAAATTTGTTGAAACAGAAGGTGGAAAACCAGGCTGTGCAGTCTTTGGACTTCAGTTGGTTTGAGTCATCTGGGCACTTGGATGGCTCTTCAAGAGGAGGCAGTGGATGAGTGGGCTTTAGTGGGAGCATGGGAAATAATGTGACTAAATTGTTTTGTGTATAAACAGACAAATGTGGGTTCATCAGTATGCACAAACATGTCAGTAGAAGATCCTAATGTGAAGCTAAAGAAACTGTGCAGGGAGATCAAGAAAAAAGGGTCCCACTTTGTATGAAGCATTACAGTGTACGCTGCAAAAAGTGATTAATTGACTTTATTTCAAAAGAGAGTAAATTTGTTGCCTTATAATGATTACGTAAAAAAAACTATGCATAATTATAAATGTTAAGTTAGGTCAATGGGTTTTTGTAAGTCAAATCAACTTGTTGCTTTTAAGGCAACTGGTGTACTCACTTTTTAAAAGTAGAGCAACTAATCACTTGTTTACTCTGTACTTATAGTTAAATTAATTATTTGGTATTTAGTACAATGCTTTTATACAATACATACTTTTGGGTTGTACTTAAATTAAACTATATATTTATATATAACCCTTACTTGTATACTTATATAAACCTTAGCCCACACTTAAACCTAAACCATAACCTTACATTACACTTAACCATAAGTGTTGTGGCACACAGTATGAACACAGTAAGTAGACCCATTACTCAATGAATGAATGATGATCTTAGTCTCAATTTACCACAAAAATGAAAATAAATATCCCGGCAGTGGGAGCTACATTTTTTTTTTTTTTTTACATGGGTGACCAGGGGGTGGCCACTGCTATTTCAGGGGGTCTACACACACACACACACACTGTGCTCAAATACAAAGATGCAAACACACACAAACACAATGCAAGTGTTTAGAAAGCCCAAATCTATTTCATTACCATCATATAATTCAAAATACGAAAATATAATAATTTACTCATCATCTGCTCGCTTTGTTGTGAGTTAATAAGTAATGGCAGGATTTGATTTAATTAGTGGAACATTCCTAAAGCTCAGCAAATGCAAATTCTAGCATTGCTTAAAACATGTGATTGCCTAGTAGATGCTCTGACCTACTGGTGGACCTGAAGTCTGACCACACTGACTCTGACTAGTCTCAGGTATGGAGCTGCTGTGGGATCCAGTGCAAAGAGTAGGGTATGTTTGAACCTGAGTCTGAATCTGCCTGTTTGTGTGTAAGGAGGGTTATATCTCTCCATAATAATTATACCCTGAGAATTATGGAATTCCACGAGAGAAGACCACGAGAACTACCAGGCAGTAAAACCATAAACTCTCTAATCAGCTTCAAGAATCACGAGAAAGCTGTTGTCTCACCATCTGCCCTCAAACCTTTTGGCCCTCCCTAGTTATACAACAAGGGGTATTGAAAGGTCACTCAGGAATGACCAGAATTCAGGTTTCTATGGTGAAATGAAATATGTGGTGTATTTGCTAAACTTACAAACGTTAGCTTGTCATGTTTGGTATCATTTTAAATGTCTCTGTGTGATTGGTAAAGTGGTCTTAATGTCCCTGTGATATTTCACTTGTATTTGGTTATTTGGGTTTTGACTTTGATAAAATCTCTGCCAGATGCTCCCCCCTCCAGAGATGATTAACACATCAAATACACTAGGCAAGGGTCACTGTGACGCCCTGTTGGGTATATAAGGTATTGATGCTGTTTAGGCCGGGGGAATTCAGTCACTGAAGGACCCCGTTGTAGTGTTTGAGTTTCTGGAGCTCTGAATCAGAACTCAGACACTACAACGTATTTTTACATAGTCAGGTATTCACTCTTAATCTATCTTGGAGGAATTGATGTTGTACAATCTGAATTGGCTTATCTTGTGCAATTATGTGAATTGGAATGGAAAATCTTTGCCTGACAAATAAATGTAAAGACTTGTGCTTAACTAAATATCTCCTGAAATCATTTGAATCTAGTAGATTGTCTTAGGCTGGAGTTTCCGCAACCGACGACCGGGATCTGACATACAGTCCAGGCTGAATGGATGGAGCATTTGGCACAACATTTAAGACCTGCTGATTTCTGTCGATCACTGGCTTAGTATGTTATAATCTAGTAACTAAATCAAACTTTCTTTATGTATGAGCAAGCATGGGGCGGCCTATTATTACTTAAAGGAAATTAGTTTACAGTTATATCCTCTATCTAAGAACCAGAACCGGCGAGGATGTGTCCGTGAGCAGATGTAGCTGGCCAGCATACTGACTCTAAGCGACTTCGGGTAAGCAATGAACCATTACTTGAAAATAAGGATTTATTAGGTTAATCAATCTAAATTAGACCAAATCATAACCTATAAGGTAATCGGCTTGAATTGGATGAATGAATATCTAAATTATAATGAATTGGAGTCAGATTAAATTCGGAGATGAAAGCGAATCAAAATATGTTATATAATTAAAAATATTTCTTTTCACATGTGCTAAAAGGCTTACACGCATTTACCTTCACCCATACTGTTAGCTCCGTCATCGGACTAATAAAGGGACCCTTACAGTGCTTCTTAATAAAGAAGTCTGATATCTCGCCCTTTCATTTCATGTTTAATTGACCCTGTGCAAAAAATATGACAATCTGTTTACATCTGATCCAGTTAGAAACACATTTATCCTAATTAAAAATATCCATTATCATACCTGCATATTAAAATCAGCAACCCATCTAAAAAATGTATATGAAGCTGGCTATTCCATTTCAAATAAATTTAACTCGCAAACAGCTAGCCCAACATTACTTCCCCATATTAGCAATATTTGAGCATCGCAAATTAAATATAACTTACATACATGTAATTTGCATGTAATACTAGCACAGGTGTAGTATAGTGTTAACTGTCTAACGAGCGAACGGATCTCTCGAATCCAACGCTATCTCACGGCCAATTCGTAACTTTTTAAAAAGTGGCTAATTCGTATGAATTCGTACGATCTAATTCGTACTATTCAGTACGAATTGCTCATCAACCAATGACGGTTGTGTTTAGGGGTGGGGTTAGGTGCCACGCCTCCTTTTTTAAATCGTACATTTTCGTACAACTGAACTCGTACGAATTCGTACGAATTAGCCACTAAACTGCCAAAACGTAAAATACTTACGTTTTCTCGTGAGATCAGGCTCCTCGAATCTCATTAAGTTAACTGAAGTCATCGGTGCCTTGTTAACTTACACAGCAGATGATAAACATTTCTCAGCAAACAAACCTTATAATAAACTATAAAACATATTTCAAATACTATGTTATGATGTATTATTATTCTGAAACCATGCTCTTGTCTTCGGCTCGTCATTGATTTGAAAATAGCTTGACATAATTCAAAAACCTCTTTAGACAAATGAGATGTCAATCAGCATCAGGAACTGCCAGAAGCAAATAAATTTTGAGGTGGCACCCAGGACACCCCTCTAGCTCTGCCACTGTATCCCAGTTTTCTTTTTTTTTCTTTGTATATTAGACCAGGTAATGAAGATGCCTCATATTTGGTAGTGCTGTGCTATATCTTTGTGTCACTCAATTTCAGTCCAAATAGGCAGAGATTAATCATGGAGTAGAGGTAATGTTAGAGGTAATCACTAGTGAACAGCAACTAATCACGATGAGCCTGGACTCCATTTTTTCCCTTGTTCAGACTTTGTACAGGCTCTCTACATAAATAAAAATGCCATAATCACACACTCAATTTCACAACCAGCCATCTATTTAAACCATACTGCATTTAAAAAATATTAATAAAAAAGGTACTACAAACTACAATTCAAACTAAGATATACATGTATAGCTGCCACTCTGCTGGACTGAATTATTGTTTGTTAATATTAACTCAAATAATTTAGTGTAGGCTGCATAAAGCTTTTTTTCTGAAAGTTTTATATTTAATTAAGTTTTAATAAATGGTCACAGCTCAAATCAGTGTTCAACTAGCCAGTTATCAGCTTTGTGTTGGTGCTGCCAGTGCTTTATTATACAGAAGCAACTGTTTAGATTTAGTTTTTGTTCCTTAAGGTAATGCAATGTCCTCAAAACATTTTGCCATAGTGCATGATCTTCTGTTATGCAGTAAATTTGCTTGGTACTGTAGATGAACTGGTAAGGCACTCTACGCCGAGTACTCAGGTCTGAGTTCTGTGAAACTCAAGGGCTTAAAATCCTTGTAGACGCAAACAAAAAAATCTCAGCAAATCTCATTTTTGCTTTTATTAAGGGATGATAAATAAGTTTTAGGGTGAACTAGTATATTTTATATGTATATGTGCATATATATATATATATATATATATATATATATATATATA
>CAIGQQ010040079.1:2028160-2045911 GCA_903798035.1 Danio albolineatus | reverse complement strand
TCATTTTCTTTTCGGCTTAATCCCTTTATTAATCCGGGGTCGCCACAGCGGAATGAACCGCCAACTTATCCAGCATTTTGTTTTACGCAGCGGATGCCCTTCCAGCCACAACCCATCTCTGGGAAACACATTCATACATTCTCATTCACACACATACACTATGGACAATTTAGCTTACCCAATTCACCTGTACCGCATGTCTTTGGACTGTGGGGGAAACCGGAGCACCCGGAGGAAACCCACGCAACCACGGGGAGAACATGCAAACTCCACACAGAAATGCCAACTGGCCCAACCGGGACCTGCGCCAACCGGGGATCGAACCAGCGACCTTCTTGCTGTGAGGCGAACGTGCTACTCACGCGCCAACGTGGCGCCCCATATATATATATATATATATATATATATACACACACATTTTTTCTGATATAATAAATAAATTGTAAATAAATTATTGTAAATTATACAATAAATTGTATAAATAAATAAATGAATAGAGCTCTTCTGCCTAACAAGCTACGGAGAATCTGGCAGCCAGGCGACAGCATGGGGACATCATGTCCACAAGCATTTTACCGCAGTCAGGGAGATGGCTTCTAATAGAGCCAAAATGTTTGTACCGCATCAGGTCCGGTACATTCAAGGCGTTTCTCTGGCCTCAGTTTTGGGTCTCATTTTCAAATGGCATACACATACAGGTCAGGTTCAGGTAGGGATTTTTGGACCATTTAAAACCTCTACAAACATACATGATGGGGACGTTAATTATAACAACAAGAAATCTGTAGATGTGACCATGCAACTAGACACGGGACGGTATAAGACTCTGACAGTATGATAACCTTGGATAAAAATATCAGTTTCACAATTTGACGATATTGTGATTACTGCTGTAAAATATATTCTTTTTAAATGTCTAAAAAACTGAAATTGTATTTTATTTTGAGACTTTGACTTCTGCTGTCTTATTTGTTTCAATAACACAGATTTCTTTACAGTTTAAAACGGCGTCTTTGGATATCTTTTCTGCTGGAGATACTGCTGTCCTGAAAAAACAACAACAACAAAAAACGTAAATAAAAAATCTTACACATACCTTAAGTCCTGCCACACTGTGAGATTTCACAGCCACAATTTTGTCATCTCAGACAAATTTGGGAAATCTGAAAAGATCCCTGAAATCCTTGGCTAAAATCTGTGACCTTGGTTTGACATGTTCCCAGACAGCCGCTTATTGCCTGTTGCGATCAGATTCTTCCTCCGATGAAGATCTGGCAGTGTTAGAAGATTTTTAGACACTTTCCTGCAGTGTGCCAACAGCTTCTTCTTCTTCTCATGAGTTTTTTTGGCGGTTGGCATACAACTTCTAGGTACATTACCGCCACCTGCTGGTTAGGAGTGTGGGCCATGATCGCACACTCGATTCATCTTTAGAAAAGTAAAAAAATTAAATTAAATTAAAAAACACCTACACCACTTCTATCTAAATTCTTTTATCTAAATGAGACACATGTGTGACAGCAGCTGCGATGAGCGTCAATCCAAGAATCAATAGGAGCGCAGAATCTGATGGCGTAATCCATGCGACAATTCAAATGACAGCAGGGAAATGTCAAAACACTTTTGTTTCTTTCTGGTTTTATTATTGGGGCACGCTGTGTGCAAAATTGCCGCTACAGATTGTTTATGTTTGCTGCAAGGAATCGTTTCAGAACGTGGAATAATGTAAGCGTCACGGGTGGATGACGCCAAACCCCCTGGGGGAGTTTTCTTCTGTGTTTGGTGCATCTTCATTGTCGTTCAGTCTGACATTATGGCTGAGATTTTACAGTGTGACATGACAACCAAGTTCGTACAGTCTGACGCGCTACAATTGTTCAGGATTATTAAAAAAAAAAAAATTATAATAAAAAAAAAAATTGCACAGTGTGAGAACAGTATTACAGAAAAATCTTGGCGGGTTTAAAAACCTTGACTTTTCCAAACTGCGGTATACCTTGAAAACGGTTATCATCCCATACCTACATGCAACAGCCACTTTTTTTTTTTTTTTTTTTGAGTCCGGGTTGAGATTTTCCCTCGAGCAGTGCTCTGGAAACTCTTTTCAAATGGCATTTCCTTTTACATAGGTATTTCTGTCACCTACCATCTGAGTCTTCCTGTCACCTTTAGGAATGATCCTTCATGGTGAGGTGAGCTTTAGCAGAGCTGCCTGTCACCATCATCAATATAAATGCAAATGAAGATCAGGGTTGCGAGAGGCTGCAGAATGGTTTTGTCATGATAATATCTGGCTTGCAGAGGAGAGAGCTGCTGGATCAGGTATTGAGCTGTGTATGATGCCTTAGGCTTTGAAGATCTAACGCACATTTTCTAAAGTGGGGCCATATGAAAAGGTGTGGGCATGTCTTATGGTCAGAAAGAAGCAGAGCCCTCTTCTTTCATTTGGTCCATTTGACAATAGAGGTGCACGCTAGGATACCCTGAGCAAATATGGGCAAACAGAAAAACACCCCAAGGCAGAGTTTATCCATTCAGTCTGGATAAATGGTCATGTGTGTCAGTGTCTGTGTTTGTGCAGCAGCAGAGAAAAAGCTTTTGAAGTTTGGAAGGACTGTCAGAGAAAGTTAATGGGATGTGCATGTAGATCATTTGATTTCTGGAATATTTGCCTGGTGCTATAATTTCCAGACTATAAAACACTGCTATTTCTGGCTCCGTGTAGACCTGGTATTAGAATGCATTTTTTGTTGATTTCCTCATAAGTACAGGGGGATAAAAACAGGTGTAAACAGGGTCTAAATGTTTAAATAAGCTTGTCCGCTTCTTGTCGAAAACACATTAGATAAGATTGCTTTTACGGTGTACAATGCATTCAAACTGCCACAAAAGACCATTTACTGCCAACTGACCTCAGTCTTAAACATTACAGAATGGGTTCTTGAAGCACGCCAGCCAAATGTGATTTAAACATCTATTATTGCACACATTTGTACATTCAAAGGCCTGTGAATTTGTGAATTTCTTTGGAAAAACAGGTACATTAATGTTTTATATTATGTATTATATCTGTTTTTACTATTTTAATTGCTACTTTCAGTCTTCTACAATGTTTCCTACAAGTTTAAATATATACTGTACTTGTTAAAAATGCATAAATGCTTTATTAGCAAGTGTTTGGCTAGTTTGAAATTACAGGCTGTATATTATAAGATATACAATGTAATACCACCAGCATTCACTTAGTTAACTAAGTATATTTAAATGACTGCTTTGATAATTACTCAAATCATCACCAAATAATTTATTAATACTGGTACTAATAAAAATGGCCTGATTAATGATAGGTGGAAAGATAAGAAAAAAGCCCAAAATACACCACTTGCAAAAAATGTTGGAAGTGGACAAAAATGGCTGGAAGTGGACAAAAAGGACTGATTAAAACATTAGGCATAAACAAGAACATTTCTCCCTTAGGTACATGTGATCCAATTGAATAAAATGAATTTTAATGCTGGCTGTAAACAGACCCTCTGTTTCATCCAGACCTCTGAAACAAAGGTACCGTTTTCATTCTCGTATTTGAACCGGTGGATAATGAGCTCTCCCATTCAAACTTCTCTTTCACTGTCAGGTTTGTGTAATTGACCACTACTTTCAATTACAGTGATATATTGATAGGCCCAGGGAGCTGCACTGTTCGGGAGGTTTGACAAAAAACCTTGCTGAAGGCCATGCCATTACCAAGGTGATTTTTGGACATTTCGGCTTTGGAGACTCAAATCCCCTGAGTGTGGATTGCCTTACGGGCAGTGCAGCAGAGACTGACTAGAGAAAGGCTGTGCAGTGGGGTTTCGCCGCTCTGGCCCTCGAGGACCACTGTCCTGCTGAGTTTAGCTGCAGCCTTCATCAAGTTCATATGGCTGTAATTTCCCAGTAATCCAAAAGACTTTGATTAGTTTGTTCAGGTGTGATTGCCCTCAAGAAAGTAACCATGGCTTTATTATAGCAAAAGAGTAGTAAGCATGTTTTTTGGTGCATTGAGTTATGCATTCGGGGTTATTGTTAAATTTAAGATTTTACAACTTTAAACACTTTAGGTAACCCTTTATTTTGATGGTCTATTTGAGTATTAGTAGACTATCTACTTAATATCTGTTGATACTGACATTCAACAGACATTTAACAGACTATAAGATACTTTGCAAGTACATGTCAACTTACACTAACCCTAACCCAACCCCAACCCTAACCCCAACCTAACAGTCTACTTATAATCTAATGAGAATTAGATGCAATATAACTTAAGTTCAACAAACGGACCATCAAAATAAAGTCTGACCAAGATGTTTTTTCCATATTAAGCCTAATTATTCAACATTAACCCTAACCCTAATCAGATTTCCCAGATGCATTAGAACGTGTCCTGTTTATTGTCTTGTTTCTAATCAAAAAATATTATCATTTTACCAGGATTTACCAATGCACCCACTAAAGTTACATTCAGTGTAATGTATTATACTCATTGTAATATATTATAATCACATATTATTTAATAATTTTAATATAATACTGTTAATAATGGGCGCCACGGTGGCAAGTGAGTAGCACGTTCGCCTCACAGCAAGAAGGTCGCTGGTTCGAGCCTCGGCTGGGTCAGTTGGCATTTCTGTGTGGAGTTCCTCCTGGTGCTCCGGTTTCCCCCACAAGTCCAAAGACGTGGTATAGGTGTATTAGGTAAGGCTAAATTGTCCGTAGTGTACGAGAGTGAATGAGTGTGTATGGATGTTACCCACAGATGGGTTGCAGCTGGAAGGGCATCCGCTGCGTAAAACAAATGCTGGATAAGTTGGCGGTTCATTCAGCTGTGGCGACCCCGGATTAATAAAGGGACTAAGCCGAAAAGAAAATGAATGAATGAACTGTTAATAATATGTATGCGCATCTGTTAATATATATATCTGTAATGATGAATGCCATTTCACACATATTTTGTATTTTTGTTGTTTTTTACAAAGGTTATTTACAAAATTACAGTAGACCTTTGCATTATTCGTTGTATATAAAGCATTTTTCATCTTTATTCTGATGCAAAACACCAACATTTTTCGACCATATATATTTTTTGGACTCAGGTATTTGCAGTCACTTTTGGTCAATGTAATGAGCGTGTTAAATAGAAATATTATGTGATTATATAATAATAATAATAATTATTATAATAATAATAATAATAATAAACTGAATATATTCAGCATTTGAAGAAGACTAGTTTTAATAGTTTCTACCACAGTAGACACTGTTCAGGAAGAATAGAAGCAGTAGTTTAACCTTAAGAGTAAAAATGACCCTTTTTTTTAATCATTTTATCATTTTTTTATCATTTTAAAGTCTGTTCACTTTAATCTCCCTTACTGAACAAGAACAAGGTTGGGTTAGGTGATGACTAGAGGTTGGCAAATGATGAAAATAGATTGAAAGCTGTTTCTGATACACAAGCAAAGAAGCAAGGTGAGTGTGCAGTAGCAGATCTAAGAGAAGTGATGCAGTTAATCAGATACTAAACCCTCCGTTCCCCGCTGTCCCCCTTGTTGTTTTCACCATTTGAACCGCACTAATCCTCTATGTTTCTGCTGACAGCAGACTCATCATTTATGACGACAGCAGCCCTATTCCAGTAAATTCATTTCAGTGACGTGTGACCCCTGACTGCTGCCACCGAGCCACTCGAGGAGCCAATGGCAACATGAGCGCCATCCTCTAAAAGGATTATATTTAGAAGCAGGAGCTGTTGCACGTACTGTACACTCTTCTGGGCACTGCAGCCGGAGTGACACATAAACAACCAGGAGCCTCTCACCGCTCTTCTCTCTAGAACTGGCCCACTTCCCCCCATCCCCCTGCTCTCTCATACTTTCTCATACCTTTTTTTCACTAGCAACAAACAGGTGCTAGTTTGGAGCTAGTAATATTGTCCATCTGGTGATGGTTTGACTGGCCTTAAACCACTGAATATCATCTGTCCAAGCAATCCTAATAATAATTATAGTAATAATAATATTTTATATAACGCCTTTTACACACAAAAAAATACAGATGAATAATAATTGAAATAAACCATTCAAAAATAAAAATAAACCATTCAAAATAGATAAATATATAGAAGTGTAAAACACACTAAGAATACATTCTCCATGAATAGGTCAGTGTAAATGCATTTAAATGTAATTTGTAAATGTAATTAAAATGCATTTTCAAGAATGATTTAAACAATCTAAAAGATTCAGTGTGTTTAATATTATAGGGGATTGAGTTCCAGAGCCTCGGAGCCAGGGAAGAGAAAGCCTGGTCACCCATAGAGCACAAACAAGTGGATTAGACTGTTGAAAGACCGAAGTCAGAGGAACGAAGGTCAAGTGTATGGGAGTACAATTTTTAAAGTTTAGAAAGATAATGTGGAGCCAAACCATGCATGGCCTTGCATGTGAGCATGAGGATTTTAAAATCAATATGATATCTAACTGGCAGAGATGCCAAAACTGGAGTAATGTGGTCTCTGATTTTAGTCCCTGTCAGAATTCTGGTGGCTGAGTTTTGAACACGTTGTAGCTTATTGATGGTAGTTTTGGAAACAGCAAGACATGAACATATTAATCAGTTTGTCTGCTACAGAAAAAAAGGTTTACTAATTGTTCAATTAAAGGTAAAGCTGACAGAAACACAAACAGCTCAATGGAGCTGCTAGAGCGTACAGTAACCCACAGTATGTTTTATTCAGCTACAAAATAGCACCAAACAGTCAAGAACAGCGGTATGGCGTATATATACAGTAGATATATTCACTCAACTTCAAGGTGATTCGAAGTATCTGGATGAGCCTGTGTTATTCAGCAGTTGTTATCTCTAAATTACACCTATGAATTTCATGGCTGTGACCAATCAGAGTCATGTATTCCAGACAGCCATGTAAAAATGGCCCATTCAAATGCTTCTAGTTATCTTGAACAACAGTTTATACACATCTATTTATATGCTTATATATGATAAAAAAAACACCTGGATGCATTTTATCCCTTACTTATAATCATCATCTATAAACATTACAACTGTTTAAACACATGTATGGATGCAGTTTGCAAAGCGATGAACATCAATCGTTCTGTTACGTTTTGTTGCCAGTTGCCATCTAAAAAGCAGTATAAAATACATCCAGGCAGTAGTTTTAGCAATAAATTAATTAAATAAATAAGCGAGAAATGTTCACTTCGAGCTGATGATAAGCCTTTGTTCTGCGACAACAACTACTGGATGTACTTTATTCATTACATACTATATCATACCTTGGAATCTCGTGACTGACCAATCAGAATCAAATATTCAAAAGAGCTGTGTAATAAGCAAGATTAACATGTTCATGCAGCTCACCACAATTGTATAGATGTGGATTGCAGGTGAGAATACTGTGTTCATGGAGCAAGCCATTTTCCTAAATCAGAGCTGGTGCTTTGGGTGTTGAAAAATGAAGAACTGTTAAATTTGTAAAAGAGCTTCTTGTCTCTATAATCCATTACCTGGCTAGTCCGATGATGACTGAAATGAAAAAGGAAGTCATCTCCATATGCCTCTGTAAACAGAAGCTCCTCAAATCGGTCTGTTCTCCAGATGGACGCGGTGGGGAGGACAGGGACAGACTGCTGGTGACAGTATGTTTCAGGGTTGAGGCTGCAACGAGACTCATCCAATTTCAGCAACAGGTATACACTAATTAGTGACGTCTCCCTGTGCAATTACCGCAGATGTTCCTTTTGTTTGTCATATGAACAAATACAAGATAATGAACAAAAAATAATATTTTCCATTTACCTATGTGTGTGTTTCAGAATTGGGAATATTAAATAACTGGGTACATGCAGGGCGCCACGGTGGCGTAGTGAGTAGCACATTCGCCTCACAGCAAGAAGGTCGCTGGTTCGAGCCTTGGCTGGGTCAGTTGGTATTTCTGTGTGGAGTTTGCATGTTCTCCCCGTGGTTGCATGGGTTTCCTCCGGGTGCTCCGGTTTCCCCCACAGTCCAAAGATATGCGGTACTGGTGAATTGGGTAAGCTAAATTGTCAGTAGTGTATGAGTGTGAATGAGAATGTATGGATGTTTCCCAGAGATGGGTTGTGGCTGGAAGGGCATCCGCTGCGTAAAACAAATGCTGGATAAGTTGGCAGTTTATTCCGCTGTGGCGACCCCGGATTAATAAAGGGACTAAGCCGACAAGAAAATGAATGAATGAATGGGTACGTGCAAGCTCAAAATGGTGCACAACATTTTGCTATTGTTTCCAGCTTGAACAACATGCCAAATCAGCACCAATGTGTATTAAACACCCGTTATTAAAGAGATAGCTCACACAATGGCTAAGAATAAGTCAATTTTTTGAACATTTGTTTACATTAAAGCCAAAATAATTAGAATCAAAACTATTTTTTTTAACTGTAGTATGTCTAAGTGCCTTGTATTAATTGCAATGTTTTATGGTCTTTATCCTTTCATAAATTGATAAATCTGATTATATATGGAAAATAAAGCATCATTGTACAACAACAATGATCAGTAAAACTTAAAAGTTTGATAAAAAAAATAATAAAAAGGTCATGGATGTCTATTGAAAAGTGGAATTGAAAAGTGGAAAGTGGAAAGTGTATTGTCCTATAAATGAAATTTGAGGCAAGAGAAATCACATTAATTATTTTCTAATGTTGTCTGTTCTAATGTCCAAAGTTACTCTTGTAAGAATAACCCAGAGTTGCTGCTATGCAGTATGAGCTTGGCAGTCATTTTTTCTTCAGTCTCTATACAAATTGGGAACTTCGGTGTTATTCTGGACTCTGAACTGTACTTATCCAATCAAACAAATTCAGTTGTTAAGTTCTTAACATTTTGTATCAATCATAGAGAGAGCAGAACATTTTGAGATCAATCATCTCAAGACTGAAATCATTCGAATCTTTAAATGGCTTGGAGAAAGTAATCCACGCTTTTATTATTTCTCGTATGGACTATTGTAACTCATTGTGTTTGGGGCTCCATCATATTGCACGTTTACAGATGTTCCAAAATTCTGCTGCAACCAGGGTAAAGAAAACTGATCGTATCACTCCAAATTTAGCCTCTTTTATTGGCTCCCTGTCCATTGTAGAATTTAATTTAAAATTGTATTGTTTGTTATTAAAGCACTTAATGATCAAGCCCCTTTATATCTGGCAGATCTTCTGACTCCCTCTTCATCCTCTGGATCTTTAAGATCCTCAGAAAGGGCTTTGTTAAATGTCTCTTGGTCTCAGTTAAAAACTAAGGGAGAGAGGGTAGGATATTTCTCAGTTGCTGCTTCCGTCTTTGGAATAGATTGGACACCAGTCTTATCTTTAAAAAAATGTTGAAGTTGTATTTGTACTCCCAAGCTATTAAATTGTTATTTGTATATTTATGTTTTGTGTTTTTTGTGCAAATTGTGTTTTATTTGGTTTATTTATCTTACTTTAGCTCCAACTGCTAAATGTGCTATTTAAATGAAATGTACTTACGTCTTTCCTTCACATGATTAGGATGTTGTATTTTATTCTGAATGGCAAGGACAGTGACTGTAACATCAGGCATATTTTGCAATATTGAACGCATTCAATCATTCATTCTTTTCGGCGTAGTCCCTTTATTAATCTGGGGTCGCCACAGCGGAATGAACCACCAACTTATCCAGCATATGTTTTATGCAGCGGATGACCTTGTAGCGGCAACCTATCACTGGGCAACATCCATACACACTCATTCACACGCATACACTACTACTAAGGGGTAGGGATAAATAAATAGAATTGGAATTTGGCTTTAATATACAAGAGTTAATATACAAGAGTGAAAGTGGTTTAGTGGCCAATAAACAGTACTGATAATAGCATTGATTAAAACAAAGTTCAACAAAATATTTTCTTTATTGATTCATGTAAGTACCTCAGAATTGAATTAGAGCAGAACATCAGCTAATTAGAATTATTTCTGAAGGATTGTGAGGTTAAAGATTGCAGTAAAGATATTAAGCTTTGGGTAACATAAATAAATTACATTTTATCGGCATAAAAAAAGTTGTTTTAAATTTAAATAATATATCACAATAGTTTTGTTTTTATTGTATTTTTATTAAATGCTTTTTAAATAAATATGAATTAGTCAGCCTTACGTATCTGTTGCAATGTTTGTTTTCATTCATTTATTTCCCTTTGGCTTAGTGCCTGAACTTATCCGGCATATGATTTACACAGCGGATGCCCTTCCAGCTGTAACCCAGTACTGGGAAACGTCCATACACACTCATTCACACACTATGGCCAGTTTAGTTTATTCAGTTCGCCTATAGCGCATGTCTTTGGAGTGTGGGGGAAACCGGAGCACACAGAGGAAACCCACGCAACCACGGGGAGAACATGCAAACTCCACACAGAAATGACAACTGACCCAGCCGGGACTCGAACCAGCGACCTTCTTGCTGTGTGGCACCAGTGTTAACTACTAAGCCATCGTGTCACCTTCCGTTTGTTTTGTAATTCTTTAAAAATAACAGCTAATTTCTTTATGTATGTATTTATTCATTCATTTATTTTACTCTATGCAAGTACCCTACTCTTAAAAACAGGAGAGAACCAATCTGGATGGTAAGCAAAGAGAGAGTGATTTTGATGAACTAAGAGAAGGAATGTCAAGGAAAGTGACGATAGGGGAAAGAGGGAGAGATATTGAATGACGCTGATGTAAGGCTTTGACGGGAGACCCGCTGTTTTAGTTTCACCATGCTGAGAACAAATGGTAGTAATCTGAGCCTCTCCAGTGCAAATAAATACCATGATGTGTCCTTTCTCTAAAGACAGAGAGCGAGGGAGAAAAAAGAGAGAGCATGAGAGACAGCATGCAACGACTAAACAAATGGCAAATGATGGTTTCCTTAATCATTTAAAAAAGCCTCTGTCAACAGGACACCTTGTGCTTGGCACATACATCCCACCGAAGCACATCTCGGGCATCCCTTCATTAATAAGCAGCTTTCACGTTCCACGTCTAAGAGAGTCATCATGTCATCTCTCAGCGTGCAGCCCTGTTTTAAGTGTCCATAAAGCACTTAAAGACGCTTCGATGAAGCTGTACACAGCAACAAGCTGCATTCAAACTCTGCAGCCTGCATGGATTTATAATGGCATAGGTGAAAATGAATCTGGAGTATTTTGACATTAGGACAGAGAGAGGGAGGGCGCGGTGTTCATAATGTGTCCTAGATTCCACCTTGATATGCACACGCTATTTCAAAGCGCCGAACACCCGTCTCCTCACTGAGCGGGAAGGCACATCTATTTATTTATTAATTAATGACCCTCCTTCCCACCTCTCTTCATCTTAATGTCAAAGTGATTTTTCCTCCCTGGCGCCTGTTATTTTGGATGATTATGGAGCTTGCAGCGGGGTGCTAAGGCCCCTTTTATTCTCAGCTTAAGTATGCTAATGTAAAGGCAGTAAAGAAGCAGCCGTCTGGGTCTCCATCTCCTTTGCTGAGGCAGAGATGCATACATACTGTTCCTAAGCTCAGCATCTGTTCATCAAGTCACTTTATTAAGGATTCAAAGTGACTAGCCTTTTAAATATATTAAGGGAAACGATACGCTAATGGTTGCTCATTTGCTGAGATTCGATGAACAGCCTTAAACACCCATAACCTCTGTATCTGCAATAAAATAAAATATATATGAGAAATGTTAGGATTGTTACAATGTTTTAATAATATCTTTTTTATCATGTTTTTTTTTTCTCCAGGAGGCAATAATTAACAACCCTGACATTTTTAAAGGTTTTTGTGAAATTAAAATATATATTTTTAAAAGTTAGTTTCAATCTGTTAGCTTTAAGAATGTCTATGTAGAGCTAGTGTGCTATTAAAACAGACAAAATGTGTGTTTAAAACAAATATAAACATGAAAAGCTTGCAGATTGTCACTTAATTAATTGATTTGTTTCTCTTGCATCACCTCGTACTATGACTGCCTCTCAAAATGTGTTCTTCTGCATTCTTGCGCCCTCGTGAAACATCATCATCAATCGTAAAAGTTCAGTTCCAAAACCCAAGACCGCAAAAACAGAGGACATGTAAAGGTTCCCAGATGTGTTCTTGATATCGAGGATGCTTGGATGCAGACTTGAGTGTAAAACTTGCTTGAGAAGTCCCAGAAGTCATTGTGGGTGAATAAAGGGTGTGGGAGGAGTAGCATTTTATACCTGTTTATTATTAAAGTCCAGAGATATAACTTATTCATCTCAGGTGTTTTCCTATTGAGACGGTGAAAGTAAACACTAACATGAAAATCCACATTACGGGTGTTTATTTGCTGAAATTCATTTTAAAATTAGTTTTATTTGCATTGTGCAAAGTATATTTGTAAGGTTTTTATGCATGTTATATATATTGAAATGGGGATATCAATAAATTGTTGTATGAATGCTGTAATGTTTAAATAATTTTTCGTTAAAAATACGTCATGAGACCATCAGGAAGATCTCATCATCTCATTTCTCACAGGACGCGTTCTGTGTTCTCGCAAGTTGTTCTTTTGAGGTAACCTGGTAAGACCGCGCGCTCTCCATGAGAACACAAGTCCATTCTCTGCGTTCTTTGAATTGACATACAGCCTACATTTTTTCATCAAATCTTGTCCAATCAAATACTCAACCATTCTCAATGGCAGAGATGTGATCAAACGAAACACTATTGGCTGTTTTTTTTTAACAAGAAGGAGCTACTCTATGTCCCGCCCTCTCTACATTTTTCAGTTAAGATTACTTCACAGTACCTTTATAGTTCGATTATTAAAAAAAGACTTTGTCATTAATGACACCAGTGGCTGTTTAGTGAACTGACGCCAGCAACATAGTGCTCGTACTTGCACCGTGCACACTTAATACTTTTTAAATGTTTACTTTACTTTTTTAAATGTTTGATTATGTTTAAGGCCCGAAACACAGACATGGTTGAACTTCTTCAGTTAAAAAAAATAATGTGTGTGCATGCAATGTTTTATGAAATCTGTCTATTCACCTTATTCTCTGTGTATGAGCATTTGAATCTTTCTGGCTCTCATTCACTGCCATTAATGTTTAGACATTAAAAACAGTTTGTTCTGCTGCTTGATGTTGCAAACTGATATTTTCTTATTACAGTATGTTATTCTATTTTTTAGTATAGTCATGAAAACACTTGTTTGTAGAGCGAGTAGTTTGACCATTTTCTGGCGTTTATTATTCCTAGTCATTTCTCCCATAGGCAACTGAATCGAAAGTTCGAAAACAATCGCAAAAACGAGCACACTTCCACATTGAGGAATAAGGTCAATACAGTTTATATTAATTTCTTGTGATTAATATCTGTTTTTTGTAGCTGAAGTTCAGGACTGGTTAGAATTATAACAAAGTTGAATTTTAATTATTTGTTGAAGAAAGAATTTTGAAATTGTAGGTAAACATGCTGAGCAATATGGGTTGATGGGGGATCCACTGACATCAATCAATCAATCAATCAATCAATCAATAAAGCCATCTGTGGTCAATGATACTATGGGTTTAAACATGGTCCAACACTCACTTAGATGTGTTATTTATATGATTTACTTATAGCCAATATCAAGTTCAACTGTTTCAAAGCTCCTGACCAAATGTTGGATATATGTGTTTTGCCCATCTTTATAATGGGCAATAAACTTCCATGTTATAACGTTTCATGTAGTTTCATAAGTAACGAAAAAAAAAATTGTGTAAGAACTTCTTTACCTCCCCTTTCATTGAGAACTAACAGAAAATGTGTGTAATTTAACAGCCCTTGCTAAATTGCACACAAGCTATCACAAATATCACAAACTCTTTCTTTGGTTAAATAACTGTAAAACCCATTTACAGTTTTAAAGAGTGAACAATGGAGCACTGACTCAAGAGAAATAAAATAAAATGTATTATTGTCTGTAATGGAGAAGAAAGAAGATCAGTCATGTTTGGAAAGACGTAAGGGTAAGTGTTGACAGAATTCTCCGTTTAAGTGAGATGTCTTTCCTCTGCTGTTATTGTCTCTCACTCTCAGCTCGTGGTGCTGGCGATCGGGTTGCATTGCAGTGACCTCTGTTTCCAGAAAGCGTTTATTGCAGATTCAGAAATTCATGATGGGTGAAACATGAGTGTGAGCGAGTCCTAATTGCAGGTACAGCTGACATCACTGCAGTCAAACAAAATGCAGACTACTGCACAATACTACACAATATCAAAAAACTGATATACACCTGTGAATCTGGCAATATTTTCCCAATTGGCCTATTCCGATAAACAGTTGTCTGGAGCAAGGTTGATTTATTCATTAATTTTCCTTCGGCTTAGTCTATTTATTTATCAGGGGTCGCCACAGTGGAATGAACCGCCAACTTATCCAGCATATGTTTTACGCAGCAGATGCGTTTCTTTCTACACTCTTGTGTTCACACTCATACACTACGGCCAATTTAGCTTATTCAATTCACATATACCTCATATCTTTGCACTGTGGAGAAAACCAGAGCACCCAGAGGAAACCCACACAAACACGAGGAGAACATGCAAACTCCACATGCAAATTCACATCTTGCTGTTAGGTGACAGTATTATTATTCATTCATTCATTTTCTTTTCAGCTTAGTCCCTTTATTAATCTGGGGTTGCCACAGCGGAATGAACCGCCAACTTATCCAGCATTTGTTTTACGCAGCGGATGCCCTTCCAGCCGCAACCCATCTCTGGGAAACACCCACACACACTCATTCACACTCATACACTACGGACAATTTAGCTTACCCAATTCACCTGTACCACATGTCTTTGGACTTGTGGGGGAAACCGAAGCACCCAGAGGAAACCCACGCAACCACGGGGAGAACATGCAAACTCCACACAGAAATGCCAACTGACCCAGCCGAGGCTCGAACCAGCGACCTTCTTGCTGTGAGGCGAACGCGCTACTCACTATGCCACCGTGGCGCCCCAGTATTATTATTATTATTATTATTATTATTATTATTATTATTACAATAAATGAAAACTACAACCAAACTAAACTAATAACAGTCACTAAAATAAAATAATAATTATCAAAAATAAATAATTGTTTTCAGAATTAATAAACACTCATTCCGTGGCAGACAATTTGATAAAATACTGTACCTGTAGATGGGACTTTCACAGCCAAACACATCAGTTAGGTGCATGATTATACAAAAACATATTTTAGATTTTCTATATAAACATAAAACACATATTTTATTATTAATTAAAATACAGCTAAAAATATTTTAATATGTCACTTATTTGTGTGATGTCAATTCCTCAGACTGAGTCACAAGAAATCAATGTTTTAATCATTTTTAGTGTTTAAAATGGGTAATAAATTATTGTAAACTGTTACTTACATTACATCAATTATTTTGGTGATCAGTTCTGTTTCTTTGACCCACACTGTTGAATGTCAGTGTAAATTTCAACAAAAACCTTTCCAAAATACAATATAAAGGACAGCACAGCTCAAAGTCTGATTCACTGCAGTAGATTTGGTACACAAGCCGATGAGGGAGGAGCGGGAAAAAAAGACTTAATCAGCTTGTGTATGCCTTTATATTATGTGCTGGTCTCCTGGATGAAATAGAGATTAAAGAAAGAGAGCTAATCATTTTTGATGTGTCACACGTTGCAGCCAGATGGTTTCATGTACTGTCTTGAGGACGGCTCTCCACTCCTTTTGTTATGCTAAATTGAACAATGTTGAGTACGACAGAGCTTCTTTCCTACTGTGACACGAGCAAATTTATTTTGTTGGCATCATTCTCCAGACCTAGGGTAGTTTTTTTTTATTTTGGAGCTTTTTTATTTGCTGTACATTTAAGTTTTGTTTTAGTTAGTTTAATTAATGGTTTTGTTAGTTTTAGTTTACTTTTTATTTTGTGAAAACATTTCTATTTAGTCTTAAAATGTTTAGTTTCAGTTTTCGCAATTCCAGTACCAGCAGACTTACCAGAACAATTACCAAGTAGACCAAAGCAAATTTTAGTGTTTACACAGCTTACATTGACTCTTGTGCAAATAGTGATGAATAGGTCCTTTTCATTGACTTTAAAGTGAAACAACTGAACATAAACATAAGAGAATGAGAAGAAATGCTTATTTTAGAAGGAAATTTTAGATGCCATTTAGATGCCACTATTCATGTACACTACCTGAAAAAAGTCTTGTCGTCTATCCTAGTTGTAAGAGCAACAAATAATAACTTGACTTCAAGTTGGTCATTTGGAAATGTGTCAGAAGGCAGATTCTTCTGATGAATCATCTGTTGAACTGCATCCCAATCATCACAAATACTGCAGAAGACCTATTGGAACCAACATGGACCCAAGATTCTCACAGAAATCAGTCAAGTTTGGGTGAAGGAAAAATTATGATTTGGGGTTATTTTCAGTAAGGGGGCATGCGAGAGATGGCAACATCAACAGCCTGAGGTATCAAGACATCCGTGCTGCCCATTACAAACCACAGGAGAGGGCAAATTATTCAGCAGGATATCACTCCTTCTCATACTTTAGCTTCCACATCAAAGTTCCTGAAAGCAAAGAAGGTCAAGGTGCTGCAGGATTGGCCAGCCCAGTCACCAGGCATGAACATTATTGAGCTTGTCTGGGGTAAAAATTTAAGATAATTCCAAAGAATCTTGATGAACTATGTGAGTCCTGCAAGAACTTTCTTTGCCTTTCCAGATGACTTTATTAATAAGTTATTTGAGTCATTGTAGAGATGTATGGATGCTATCGTCCAAGCTCATGGCAGTCATACACAATATTAACTTTTTATTCTTTTTACACTGCAACCATGACCTTATATTGTATACTGTACATTATTTCTGTTAGGTGACAAGATTTTTGTCTAAGCAAAGTTAGACCTTACTCTCCTACATTAATAATTAAATATCAAGGCATGATCATATTTTAGAGGCCTTTACCTTTCATATAAGCCACTTCTGATACCAAATGATTAACTAGAAAGTTTTCAAGTTATTATTTGTTGTTCCTAAAACTTAGATAAGCGACAAGGCTTTTGTTAAGTAGTGTAGTTAAACATAAGCTAAGCTGTGTTTTTACCTAATAGTCCATCTGTTAGATGCAGTATCTGTGTGTGTAAATGACTTCTTTTAATGCCTTAAAATAATTACTTTTTAATGAATGGTGGTACAAAATTTCACGTAACGAAGCAAATGTTATAAGGTGTAACAAATAGTTCACATTTTCACATTATAGCAATCGGGGCCAAGGACTGGGTGTTCAAAGAAGTTACACATTAAGTATTAAGCATTAAGAAGGTGTTAAGTATTTCTCATTTGTTTAAGTGTAGCGAGACATTTATCAAAGCACGAAATGTTGGAATGTGTGTAATGTTACTAATTAAATTAGACACAGAATGTAACTGTCAAAATGTGGTTTTCTAAAAGCGTCCATATGCGTCTGTAAGCTAAGTTAGAAAGTTGAGTAGAAAAGGGGAAAGAGGACAAAAACTGCATATCATAGTGGTTTCAGTGGAGGAAAAAATAGCATGGACATGACCAAAAAAAAAAAAAAGACAATAAAATTAATAAATAAAAGTCAGAGTGCCATCAGCTGAGATGCTTAAATTGCATTG
>CAIGQQ010040079.1:1974812-1993160 GCA_903798035.1 Danio albolineatus | reverse complement strand
AAACCCTTGTGACTGATTTTGTGGTCCAGGGTCAAGTGAGTGGCTACCTGCATCGATGTGAAAGGAATAGAAACCTTAAATCTAGCCTTAAAGACGTTCCTCGTTATGATTTCAAATCCTTAAAGAACAGAAACCCTGGCCCTGTTTCCACCTGGTACAACCATGCATTTAAATGCATCTCTTGTGACCACTTGTGCTTGGATTTCTCTCTGACCCTTTACTCTTATTTTGCTCAGCTCTTTATCAATTTTTCAACAGTGTGTTGCAGTACACAAGCACGATTAAATGAACAAACTTGCGTGGCTTATAAGTGAGCTGGTAAGCAAATGAATGAAATGTTGTGGATGACAACTTTGCTTTTAGCTGCAGTCCAGTTTTTTGACAACACAGCACAATAGGATTTACTTGTTTTAGTGCACTTTTATTCAGCAGCTCAGCAGTTGGAGAATAGGCAGTCTTTATAGTGGCTTCTGTAGCTGTGTTTTCATCCTAATGTTAAGGTTTTTGTTAGTTAGTTTGTTTTTTCAAAGTTAGCAAACATAAATAAAAACAGATTAGGTGCATTTCCATTTTGACTGTATTGGTAATCTAGTAACCAATACAGTAAACAAGGCAAACGTAATGGATTTGTCATGTGGGTAAAATATTCAATATGTCAGAGTTTATCATTCATTCATTTTCTTATCGGCTTAGTTCATCCATTCATCATTCATTTTCTTTTCGGCTTAGTCCCTTTATTTAATCCGGGGTCGCCACAGAGGAATGAACCACCAACTTATCCAGCATTTGTTTTACGCAGCGGATGCTCTTCCAGCCACAACCCATCACTGGAAAAATGTCAGAGTATATTTGCCAGATAAATTTCCTTCTCCCTTTATTTAATTCAATTAAATATACTTTTATTTGTATAGCGTTTTTACAGTGTAGATTGTGTCAAAGCAGCTTCACATAGAAGGTTATAGTAAATTAAAACAGTGTCAGTCCAGTTTTCAGTGTTGGAGTTCAGTTTAGTTCAGTTCAGTGTGATTTAATATTCAATACTGAGAGTCCAAACACTGAAGAGTAATACATCGATGCATTAACCCAGTTGTTCTCATACTGTGGTTCTCAAACACACTTTTAACCCTTTGATGCGTACGATAACACAGATGTGATCAGTGAGTATTTTTAGGCTAAACTTTTTTTTTTTTTTTTTCTAATGTGTGTTATATTCTTTCATTTGAAGCTATTTTCCTCCCTGTATTTGTAACGGTTGTTGGGGGCGTATTCTGTATTTTTATATCCTAATGTTGACTGGTATAGTTTAATCTGATTTCTAATTTCTCTGTTCAAACAATTTAGAATGTTTAAAGTAGCGAATAAATAATAATAATATATATTCATAATAATAAGAATCCCCAATGTTTTGCAGTGCTGTATTCATATTCACAATAATAAGAATCCCCAATGTTTTGCAGTGTTGTAGCTGCTTAATTACGCCTACTATGCTACTGTATGTCAATACTGGTCATTATGGTGGTACTTGGAGAAACAATTTTTTTCTGAGGTGGTACTTGGTGAAATAAGTTTGAGGACCACTGCATTAACCCTTTTTCGCACGAGAGCAAAACCATGTTAAGTGAGTGTAAAAAGGATTTTTTATTCAATATTTGGGATTTGTTACTCACGTTTCTCACGTGATACTTAAAAATTCACATGTATATATGTATATACTTCTTATACTGTGAAAAGTATCTGACTAAATGTGTTTTATCAACACTTTGAGGTAATTAATATTGGACAGGCTCAAAGTTTTTCAGACTTGTTTAGACCTGTATTTAGTGTTATGAGTTCTCTTTCTTGCTCGTCATGCATCATCTGTAACTCTGTGTGATAATTTTCATGCTTTTTTTATCTGTAAACTTTCAGCTTAAACATGAAGCAAATAATCTTCACCTGCGTCTAAAATGTCGCCATTCATCATTGACAAAAATTGGGTAAAAATATGGGGTATAGTTGTCTTATTATGTTGTGTCTGGGTAGAAAAACATGCATTATGTAGGTGTTGGTCAGGTAGCTGTATTGAATTTAACTTGAATGAATGTGATGTGAGCGTTGTATAAGGGACCTACATCATGTAATTTTCACAACTCACAATGGTTTTATAGAGCTTTAAAAGATTTTTTTCAGCATGTTGTCAATAATCCAGTCCATTGAATGTGCTGCACTTTTAAGCAGAAACGCATTGTCTGGGTTTCTTTTCATACTTAAAATGGGTCAATTGCCAGCATGTATAGTAGGTATATCGGTGTGATCAATGGTCTCTCTTTCTCAGCCATTCAAGCTGAAAATCCTCTTGTTCAGACTAGAGGGAAGAAGTGTTGCCCTCCATTTTCCTTCCAGTCGTCTTTTAGTTTTCCTTTCATTGGCTTACTTTACTGTGATTCGGAGATGATATAATTGCACTGCTATTTTGGACCACGGTTTTGATATTATAATTTGTCATCATCTTACTTGATTTCCATTAGCATCTTAAGTACGTGAAATTAAAAATCATTTGCAAGTCCCATTGATTTAGTACATGAGCCGCTGCATTCATAGGCATGATGTTATGGCCAAACGTATGCCAGTAGCTTATAAAACAAGGTTTCGACAGCCCATAGTCAATTGGATTTTGAGGTGTGTGGAGTGTGCTGCTGAAACTCTATTATCCCTCAGAGGATGAGGGACATGGCCTCAGCTCAACAGATATGATCACACCTCAACCCCATAATCCTTCATCTTTAGAGTCCATTGCTTCTGATCTCCTTGTGGACCCTCAAGGGCCATTATAACGCCGCGTAAGAACACCTGCTGAGATCAGAAGAGAGTGAAAACAGCCGATGAAAGCAAAATGTAGCATGTGACATACTTTTAACATTTTGTTATGTTACAAGAGCACTGCGGTAACAATATGCATGTTAAGGCCAATGTAAGATTATCCACAAAAAGGCTATGGATAGGTCAGGATGGTTTGCCATCATTAAGATAACCCTGTCTGCTGTATTGCATCAGGAGAAGCTAATGGTGAATGTCAGGTCATTTGTGCATGGCCTGAGGGCTGGACGGACGTGAATTTAGCTGTGAGCTATACGGTTAAGAATGTAGTCTAGAAAAGAACTGGCAGTTAAGAAAAATCTGCTTTTTCAAGGTTGTGGCAAGAGACCTGAGGCTGGATGCTTCATGTTGGATATACTGTAGTTAAAAGAGTGAGAAGAGGTGGTGATCAAGGGGAAACAATGACCCAGAATTTAATGTTAGGGCATTTTAGTATTTGTCGGGTTTGCTCTGAATCCTGATACGTTTAACACTTGCTTTGGTTCATTAAGGCTTATACAAACACAGATCTCTCGCATACTGAATGTAACCCCAAATCATGATTTTTCCTTCACCAAACTTGACTGATTTATGTGAGAATCTTGGGTCCATCCGGGGTCCAATAGGTCTTCTGTAGTAATTGTGATGATTGGGATGCAGTTAAACAGATGATTTATTAGAAAAATCTATCAAGTGATCAACTAGAAGTAAAGATATTTTTTTGTTGCTCATACAACTGGGATCAATGGCGAGACTTTTGTCTGGTAGTGTATTAATTGCCATAAAAGTAACATTACTGAACCTACACACGGGAGCCTTTTTATCTTAGAACAAAATTGCAAAAGGTATTTAGAGATTTTTGCATTTGAACTCTTCAATTGGTCTAAGATCACCTGAGGTGTTCTCGGTCTACTTGCAAACATGATGTTCATGAGATGATCATTTAATCAGAAAGCAATCCTAAAAAGTGCTCTATACAGATCCAGGATTTACCATGATTTATGATGAGTTATGAACACTCCATGAAAAGAAGGTTGTGAATTGTTTATTAAATGTTTATTTTTGCTAAGTCCTCTCAAAATGAAAGTTAACCTGGAGCAAATAAAGCACAGTCAAATGCATTATTGAAATTTGGACAGACTACGTCAGAACAAATGTTGAAAGCATAAAAAAAAACAGACAAAGCTTGGAAAGATGTTGTTTTCATCCATTCAGATGCTAAATGTAAAGGACAAGAACGGAATCCTGAAACATGATTACAGTTCATTTGTATGTGACTTGTATTGTGTTGGTCTGTTGACAAACCAAGAAGAACTTAATCTGTTTAATCCCTGTTTTGCAACATTAAACAATCTGCAGGTGTAAAAACACCCATTGGCACTAAATATTCAGCATGCAGACTGCTGAAGACGTGCCTACATTTGTAAAATGTTCTTAAAATTAAATTCAGCCAAACTGAAGGGTTCAGACAACTTGCCCTTTTGGACCAGCTTGAATAATTAAACCAACAACATCGTCCTCTTATTTTACCTTTCCTATTACAGCATATTCGTTTCCATCACCATATGAGAAGCATAATCCCTCAGAGGTTATAAAATATTATTAAAAGTGACCCTGATCGCTGGGGTGTGTTCATTAAATATGTTATTAAGTGAACAGACGGATTAATGTCCTATTCTGGAGGGTTAAATGAGGAAGAGGAGGAGATTACTGATGACATGTGAGTAATGAGCTGGACGCTGAAGCCCTCTGTTGACTGTAATTATTTCCACAGCAGTCAGGGTCATGACTTTGCCATTTTAGCTGATTTGCACGTCTGTTCGTGTATTCACTTACCCTTGTTTAGTCTAATCTCCTGTGTATCTGTCATGTCCCTTGGTAAGAGATTTTTGTTGCGTGACATTTTGAAGGAGGATTTGTGGAAGATCCTGTGACCCATTGTAGCTTGAATATATCTGTTTTTTACAGTTATATTTTCAGTTAAAAGTGTGATGTTATTGGATGACACGGTGACTCAGTGGTTATCACTGTCGTCTCACAGCAAGAAAGTTGCTGGTTTGAGTCCCGACTGGGTCAGTTGGCATTTCTGTGTGGAGTTTGCCTGTCCCCCCGTGTCCACGTGAGTTTTCTCCGAGTGCTCTTGTTTCGCCCAAAGTCCAAAGACATGTGCTATAGTGAATTAAATAAACTAAACTGGCCATAGTGTATGCGAGTTTGTGAATATATGGGTGTTTCCCAGTACTGGGTTGCAGCTAGAAGGGCATCCGCTGTGTAAAACATATGCTGGATAAATTGGGGATTCATTCAACTGTGACTACCCCAGATGAATAAAGGGACTAAGTCGAAGGAACGTGAATGAATGAGTTTGATGTTATTACATTAGTTTAATGATTTTAATGTCTAAATGATCACCATGACTGCATTTGTTTAAAGTGATACGATTGTGAAATAGGGCGGTTCATTCCGCTGTGGAAAAAGAATGAAGCCAAAGGAAAATGAAGGATTGTAAAATTGTTGTTTTCTATTTCATTATGTTTAAAAGTGTGATTTATTTTCTGTGATGGCAAGGCGGATCACAGCATCGTTTCTCCAGTGTTGAATACTTTAGAAATTGTGATTGTAATATTACAATAAAATTGCAATATGCTGGTTTGGTGTTCAAGAAATGTTAAAGCAACAGCTTTATTTAATGATGCACTCCTATAAATATGTATTATAAGAGTTCACACTTAGATATGTTTAGCGTTTATAGCAAGTTTGGCATGCTGTCCCTGGAGAGAACGTTGAGCTTGGAGATACTTGAGCCCAAGGCTCAATAAGCATATAAGGGGATTCGAGATCAGGTAGGTCTCAAGAGCTCCCCCTTAGAAAAGGGAGGAAAAGGAGGAGTTGGGGTGGAAGGGGGGATTCTTCCAAAACGAAGATAGAGCAGTAGGTAGAAAATGATTTGTTTATAGTAAGCTTGGATCGCTCTGATTGGATTATTACTCATTACAGTCGTACTTAATCCTATCACGTGCTCCTCTCGAAATTAGTTCATGAAAATTCACTTAGACTTTTAGATTTTTTTTTTTATCAAGCATTAAATTGATCAAAAGTGAAAATAAAATCATTCATTCAATCATTCATGTTCTTGGCGGCTTAGTCCATTTATTAATCTAGGGTCGCCACAGTGGAATGAACCGCCAACTTGTCCAGCATTTGTTTTACGCAGCAGATGCCCTTCCAGCAGCAACCCATCTCTGGGAAACATCCATACAGACTTATTCACACTCATACACTATGGACAATTTAGCTTAACCAATTCACCTATACCACATGTCTTTGGACTTGTAGGGGAAATCAGAACACCCGGGGGAAACCCACACAATCACGGGGATGAAAATAAAATATGGTTGCTAAATATATATGTACACATAATGGCACATGCATTTTCTACATTAATACTAATAATAACAATTTCTTGAGCACCAAAACAGAATATTAAGATGATTTTTGAGGGCTCATGTAAACACTGAATACTGGATTTTAAAATGAGAACAGTTATTTTACATTGTAAATATATATAACATTA
Organism: Danio albolineatus; assembly: GCA_903798035.1. NCBI lineage: Eukaryota > Metazoa > Chordata > Actinopteri > Cypriniformes > Danionidae > Danio > Danio albolineatus. The sequence goes on along the minus strand of CAIGQQ010040079.1, from coordinate 1,986,751 downwards.
TCTGTGTAGGCGACATGGTGGCGCATTAGGTAGTGCTGTCGCCGGTTCGAGCCTCAGCTGGGTCAGTTGGCATTTCTGTGTGGAGTTTGCACGTTCTCCCTGTGTTCGCGTGGGTTTCCTCGGGGTGCTCCAGTTTCCCTCACAGTCCAAAGATATGCAGTACAGGTGAATTGGGTAAGCTAAATTGTCCGTAGTGTATGTGTGTGAATGAGAATGTATGGATTTCCCAGAGATGGGTTGCGGCTGAAAGGGCATCCACTGCGTAAAACAAATTCTGGATAAGTTGGCGGTTCATTCCGCTGTGGCGACCCCGGATTAATAAAGGGACTAAAAGAAAATGAATTAATTAATTATCTGTGTACTATATTATGTTTATTTTGTTCAAGCATTTGGTGCGCATAAAAAACATAAATAGCTTAAAAAATAACTCCAAAGTTATGATGAAGTGCTTTGAAAATGTGTTCAGCATCAACAATAAAGTCTTGAAGGAGGCGAGGTGTACAGTATCAAATACTAGCAATCAAAAGCATTTGATTGGTCAGTAGATTGGAAACTGAAACTTTTAAAGTTTATATCTTCTAATTGTGAGTTTTGTCAGTTTTATAGCACACCAGACTGCCTTAAGACTAATATATTGATACTAAAACCAACAAATATTTTTATTTCACTGGGAGTTTTGACGTTTGATATAGTGAAACCATAGTGGGCCACATTTTGGAGCGGTACATCTATTCAGAAATACTACATAAATAAAGACGAAAGCTGAGTGATTCTTTGTGTCAAATCAAAAGTAAGCCCTGCCATACTGTTTGACTTTTCAGAAAGAGCATGAAATTGAACCACAGCGACTCAACAAACCATGGAGGAGTACAACACCATCCTCTTCCCTCTGCAAAGACGATAATAGAAGAGAGGAGGCAAAATAAATGTGGCTTCATAAGACATATGGACACGCTCCAGGAGCCCACTGTAAGACATGCTCCTCCAGTCTGTGATGTCGTGCTAGCGTGTTAGCATACCGCGGCGTTCGGGTCACGAGGCTACACGGCACACCATGCTAATCTGCTTGGGGATGATGGGAGGGTAAGAGTAAAAGAGCGTTGTGAGAAATGGCCATAGGAAAAATCCGAACTGCAGAAAACAGACGGTGGTTTCACACTCTAAAAGTCAGCAGCCCCATTAAGCAATGAATCATTACTAGCGTGTTTATGTCGTGTGAGAATGTGCGTACATCTTTATATCGGAGAGATGTGTGATCTAAATGCTTCCTTCTGGCGGTTGTGCTTGTTGTGTGTTTGTGTTAGTGTGTTCATGTCACAATCTGTTTCTGTGTTCTGTTGTGCCGTTGCTGGCTGGAGCTCAAAAGGCCCACAGGCTGCTGTTTTGCTGTCAGTCATAGAAGGAAATGACATGTCGTTTCCACGGAAAAGCAAGTAGGTTACATGGAGGACTAATAGAAATTTTCTTCCCGTTTTACACTGTGTACCCGCACAATATTTGAAAACTATAGCTTACATTTTTATTTATAATAGGATTTTTTTAGAATGATAATTTATTTTAGGATTTATAATAGGATTTTAGGGGGGTATGCTTTTGAGTAAAAGGTAATATATGTTTTATTATATAAATGTCAGATAATTTTGTCATTTGGAGCATTTTGTTTACAAAAAGACATTTAATCAGAGTAGAAAATGTTTTATTTAAATGTATTATTCAGTTTATTTTATTGTATTCATTTAAGTTGTTGTGACTGAAAATATCAAACACAGGCCTACTATCAGTATATTAGTCTTAGTTTTATCTATAGACCAGTTCATTGTAGTGATGTCATTGGCCCATGGACATTTCCTGCTTGTTATAAAACTATTTCATAACTGTAACAATCGTAACTTAATGTTAAAACAGCTGTCATAACATAATTTATCAATATGTGGCTATTTTTGGATTCTCTGAAGCTATAGAAATTAAAAATGTACAACAGGAACTGCGTTGGGACCATTGTTTTTGTTTACATACTTCAAAATGGCCTATATGTTAGCATGCTCCAATGCAGTGATCGGATTTTTGTAGTTTTTAACTTATGTATCAACATTTTTAAGACATCACTGTACACTTTGAATTTTCATCAGATCTTCTGACCAATCAAAGGCTCTCTAGTATCTGAAGCATGCCAACTCACATTTATTTTCTCTCTTTTCATTCATAATGACATTAAAGTCCTTTGTTGCTGCCTGTCCCACAACTGTGATAACTGCAGAATTTACATTTCCTCATTTAGCAGATGCTTTTATCCAAAACGACTTACACGTGGGAATAAAAGAAGCACTTCAAATCACCAGAAAGTAGCTGTACGGTACATCAATGCTATGACAAGTCAAAGTTAAGTAGTTTATGTGTTTTTTTTTTATTCATATTTATCAGGGTTTTTTGTTATATATAAAAGCAAATCATAAAGGAAGAAAGTGTATTCTGCAGGTGGTTTGTCATGTCCACTCACGTTGTGGAGCACACTCACAATTGTAAAATGTTTTTTTTACAAGAAGTATGGGGTGCTTGTTAGAAGTTGACACCTAGAGAGTGTGTCACCTACAGGTGGTTTTCAACTTGATTGCTGTTTTAGAGTGTGCATGTGGAACTCATCGGTCCATGCCATGCAACCCAATCCAAGCTGGGATAGAACTGGCGATTCTTTGCATGGTTGCTCTAACAAGCAGGCTAAAGACCATGGCCTCTAGCATCTGTCGCATGAGCACCTTGTAGAGGTCAGAGGAGTGAGGTTTACCTGTACAGCACTTCACTAGCTGGCTTTTGTTACACTCACCCCCATAAATCCTACTCCCATCTGGGTCACGGCACCAATGTAACCCACCCAACCCGTTTCGAGCAGGGATCGAACTGGTGATTCTTTGCATGGGATTCGTTTGCTCTAACAAAGACGCTAAAGACCATGGCCTCTAGTGTCTGTCGCTAGTGCACCTTTAGAGGTCAGAGGAATGAGTTTTCTCTGCACAGCCCTTAAGTACACTCAAAAAAAGCCAACAAGCCACTTGCTCGATTTGCAAAATACAAATATGTGTTATGGAAAAGAATGTAACGAGTTTAGTTACAAAATTCCAGTTGTTTGAAACTAAATGAAGAATTAATCAAATCAATTAGATGAGAACTTGTTTTTGAATGAGATTTATGAACGACTCTCACTGGTGAGAGACTGTGCGCCTCCATCACAGTAGGTGGCAGTATGCACTTATAAGCTGGTTCGCATATCCACCAATAAAACCGCATTAGAAGAAGTCACTGCACATGGTTTGCCTAACAGACTGAACTTTTGAAATTCTGCAGTTGTGGTGTTCCACATATATATGGACAACTTATTCTTGATACAAGTAACTTGGAGACAAAAACAATAATGCACTTGGAGGTTGCACAATTTTTTTTTCAAACTGGGGCATGAACACTGCTGCAAGAGCTTGAACTAGACTGATTCATTCATTCATTCATTCATTTTCCTTTCGGCTTAGTCCCTTTATTAATCCGGGGTCGCCACAGCGGAATGAACCGCCAACTTAACCAGCATTTGTTTTACGCAGCGGATGCCCTTCCAGCCACAACCCATCTCTGGGAAACACATCCATACACACACATTCACACACATACACTACGGACAATTTAGCTTACCCAACTCACCTGTACCGCATGTCTTTGGACTGTGGGGGAAACCGGAGCACCCGGAGGAAACCCACGCAACCACGGGGAGAACATGCAAACTCCACACAGAAATGCCAACTGGCCCAGCCAGGGATCGAACCAGCAACATTCTTGCTGTGAGGCGAACGTGCTACCCACTAGGCCACCGTGGCGCCAACTAGACTGATGTAGTGATTAAATGAAGAAGATGCACATTTGTAGCTGGACAAAATCTTTCTTAGACAGCGGTTACGGTTCCTTTAAATGGGGTGCTAGAGCAAGTAAGCTCGGCATAATTAGTGAAGATGCAGTGTTTTAAATGCACTGATATTGCAACAGTGTTGTCAACTGACTAGCTGTAGTAGATATTTGATAATTTGGTGAAATCACAGGTGAGCTGGCTGAAAGTTATTTTAAGTATGAATTATTTTCATTCATTCATTCATTTTCTTTTCGGCTTAGTCCCTTTATTAATCCGGGGTCGCCACAGCGGAATGAACCGCCAACTTATCCGGCATTTGTTTTACGCAGCGGATGCCCTTCCAGCCACAACCCATCTCTGGGAAACACATCCATACATTCTCATTCACACACATACACTATGGACAATTTAGCTTACCCGGGGATCGAACCAGCGACCTTCTTGCTGTGAGGCGAACGTGCTACTCACGCGCCACCGTGGCGCCCCTATGAATTATTTTGTTACAGCTAAAATATATTAAATATATTACAGATGTTTGCTTAATCTTACAAGTGCATGTTCATTCATGTTACTGTGTTGTTGTTGTTTGTCTTATCAAGCCATATTTCACTATTCAAAAGGGCAGTTATAACAGATTAAATTTTATAAAAATTAAGACTAAAATGCCAAATGTCTGATCATCCATGTTAATGTTTATTTTTCTGGTTGTCAGGCAAAGGTTTGTTGGTAAGACAAAAATAAAGTCTTGGCTGCTTGGTTATCAGGTTTCTTAAGAGCCAAGGTTTTCTCGGCTAAATGTTTTACACATTGTTACTTTAATGGAGACCTCAAAGTGAAGAATACAGTTTGAACTTTATGTTAATGTCTAATGAAAAAATAAAGATGTTAAATTGTTAGCATGTTTAATCGTGAACTTCAATGCTGCAAACGAAGGCAAATCTAACACAAAATCAACTCAATATATATTTAATGACCATACATGGACAAGACAGAAACTTGTTCATGTAACAAGGAAGAATTGTTGAGTTGAAGTGCATTACTGACATTGAGTACACAGTATATGAATGAATAGGTGGCAGGGTTTTTACACAGACCTTTTAACAACCTACAGTATGGCGTTATGTCAATGACAAATGTCATGAGTGCAGTATTACAAGTAGAGATCGCATTCATGTAATACGAGCATTTGTGAATCTCTTTGCTTGCGCGCCGATTTCCTGTTTAGTTTCCAACAAACTTATTGTACAGCTTCAAATATACGCTGTTCAAGCACAGATTTTCTTGTGCGCTCTCAAATAAACACTGCTGAAGTTCGATTTAGTGCGTTTATGTAACAATAATGTCTCCAGCATTTATTAGATTTGCTAGGAACATTTATGAATATCTCCAAAAGACCTACAGAATGGCATTGATGTGTCCTGAAGTAAAGTGAAACGGCTATAAACTCCAGCAAGATGAAGTCATTGTAAGCAGAACCATAGACTTTTATCTGTAAAACATAATTATGGAAACCGTGTTCATCATAACTGAAAGCTACGTCGTGTTTGCTGGCCTCACGCATCGCGCACCTGTCACTCAGTCAGCATGTCACCTTAAAGAATTAAACAAATAACACACAGCACTACTACGATTACAGAAAAGTTTGCTCTGTTATAATTCACTTACCTTTTAATGGTGTTTCAAGAGTTCACACTTAGCTGTTGATTGATAATAAAGCTTGTTTGGCATGCTGTCCCAGGAGAAAGCCCTGAGCTTATGAGATCCTCGAGCCCTGGGCTCCCTCCCGTTTGCAGGGCGAGAGGAGAGTATGAGCTCAGGTAGATCTCGATGAACTCCCCCTCGGCTTATTTCCAGCTAGTGGCAGGACTGAGGTGAGGTGTATTTGTTAAGAGCTTGACTATGGTATCAATTGTGTTTTCAATTACTTAGTTATTTGGACCATGCGAGGAAACTGGAGAGCCCGGGGAAAACCCACACGAGCACGGGGAGAACAAGCAAAACTCTGCACAGAAATGCCACCTGATTTAGTAGGGACTTAACCAGAGGCATTCTTGCTGTGAGACAACAGTGCTAATCACTGGGCTGCCGTGTCGCCCATCTGAAAGGAGCGAAAGTAGGGGTGGGTGGTGGGGGTTCTTTAAGACGAAGATGTTGAGATAAGAAAACTTTGTTTATTTATAGGGAGTTAGGAATCGTCTGATTGGATAATCGGTCATTAGCTGAAGCTGTAACAGCTGGGAACAATCATAAGCATGTGATCCTCTCGAAATTTGTTTATGGATAAACTTCACTTGGTGCGATTTATAACCCCCTATTTAAAAAAAAAAAACAACAACAACTGAATGTTTTGAATGAGAAGCTGTAATGTAGCCGTGACGGGAATGAGGTTTGGTGTAGCGGCCCGCCGAGGAAGAATGAATGTAGTGGAAACCATGAGATAAACACAACATTTTAATTCAAAGTAGTTACACTGACTTAATAAAAACATGTTGAACTTACAAGTTTGTATTAAGTTAAAACAACACATTTAAAGCAGTTCAAGTTACTTGATTTGTTTAGACGCACAATGGGTGCTACGATTAAATCGTCTTGCTTCTGTTACACTCTGGTTCAACGATTCTGTTTCTCCAAGGCGGAGACTGCATATAGTAAAAAAAAAAAAAATCAACAAATAATCCCGTCCCAGTGAAAATTACACGCAATTACTATTTTCTATATGGTTAAGGTTTCCAGTGGGGTGAATAAAGTCTGCTTTTGCATTAATGTCATGCAAACTGCCGCACCACACATCCAGTCTGCTCTGGTCCATAGAGACACGGCAGCGCAGAGAGGATCATATGCATGAGTCACGCAGACCACAAAATGTATCTGACCCATTTGAATTATACATCAATGCTGTATTTTAAAGCGGAGCAATCGTTAGACAGACTCAGCAATTGCTATTATAGACTGTGGCTGACATGAATCTGATGCGCTTTAGCTCAATGGCTCGAGATGTGACATAAACAAAATGCTATTTCTTTTTTTTTAAAGGAGGAGGAACTAATCAATATACAGTACCCCATCTGTATTTATGTTGCAGGTGAAATGATGTCAAACACATCGAAAACGCTGCACATTTCAAGGCACTTAAGCAGACCTTTATACTAAAACATTAAAGAGATACTGTACTTATACAACATTTTACCACATGCTATAAATAATTATGTGGACAAGAGATATTGATTTGAGATTAAACTGTTTTCAATTCCTATTTGTTGTCTTGCAATCCATTACAGTGAGCAAAACAATTATACTAGCAAGTAGATGAACACAGCAGCATAATTACATTACTATTAATGCATTTCTAGTATAATCAATGACCATAACAGACCTGAGGTGACGGCAAATGCGTCTGTATGAAACAAGAGGCAGTGAGTCTGTAATTCCTGCATAAACAAAGTATGTTATTCAGAGTTGCTATCGCTGACAGTTGTTATCAGGAATTAACACAGCTCAAAAATGTCACGACCAACCAATCAGAATCAAGTATTCCAGAGAGCTGCATAATAAATTGAATTAAACCGCAGCCTGCGTGATTAGATAATCACTCTAACTCATGTCACGATATCAGTTTTATTTTGAGATATGCTGCATCCCCGCTGTGCACTTTTTGTCCCAACATCTTCAGCACAGCCGACTGCAATTTGCTCTTGTAAAGTGAGATTGTCAACTTCCGTGGAGGAATGAGGCGATAAGAACAAAACTGCTGAGCAGTCGTTATGAAAGAGCCATTTGAAGGACTTTAATGATACAAAATACGGCCCACATGCTGAATCAGATTTTGATGCAATAAATGCCCTTAGACTAAAAGCAGTAAAGATGATCTGTTTCTCAAACTAATGCTAATGTTCTTGAGAAACGAATGTTAAAAATAAATAACTGACGTTATTCATTTCCTTTGTGATGATGATCTAACATCATTTCTGTCTCTCTGTTTCTCATCGGCAGGTTCTGGAACAATGGCATCCACTGAGCCTCTTCTTTACGTCACTCTGCTGATCCTGCATAAGCTCCTCCCCTTCCTGTTTGCCAACTAAGAGACCACAGCCAAACAACTCGCAATGAATTCACTTTATGTACCAAACGACAAAGGGAAAATATAACTACGTATATATATATATATATAAATATATATAAATATATCTACCATTATGGCACATCACAGAGACAGGGATGGGTTTCGACTTTGGAGAAAAAAAAAATCAATTAAATGGAGGGCCATGTTCTTATCTGGGACTTGTGTTGAAGATCTGTCTCAGATCCGGATGTAAAAATGGATTCTAAATGAAGCATGACAAAAAAAAAAAAAAAAAACAAGAAAAAAAAAAAACAAGGAGTCTATGTGAATTAGAGCTTCACAACTGTGTCATACACATGACTGACATCCATAACGCTGCATCCAGTTTCCAAATATTAGTGTTTGCCTTGCTAAATGCATGGCTCTCTTAATTTCTTATGATTTTGTTCTTTTTATTATGACTTTATTTTAATTCAGTACTAAATTTATTTACATTTTTGTACCTGATATTGAATCTTTACAGTTTGCAGTTTATGTTTTTATGGAAGCTTGTTTCTGCCACTGAATTGAAAAAAAGGTCACACTTAATTTTGATGGTCCGTTTGTTGAATTTAAGTTACATGTCAACTAATTCTCATTAGATTATAAGTAGACTGCTAGGTTTGGGTTAGTGTTGGGTTAGGGTTAGTGTAAGTTGACTAATTTGTAAGTACTAGTTGAGTACTTACAAAGTTCTTATAGTCCAGGGGTGCTCAACCCTGTTCCTGGAGAGCCACCCTTCTGCAGATTTCAGTTGCAACCCTGATCAAACACACCTGAACCAATTAATTAGGCAACAGCACTTGATAATTACAGGCAGGTGTGTTTGATATGGGTTGCAATTGAAATCTGCAGGAGGGTGACTCTCCAGGAACAGGGTTGAGCACCCCTGTTATAGTCAGTTAAATGTCTGTTGAATGTCAGTATCAACAGATATTAAGTAGACAGTCTACTAATACTCAAATGGACCATCAAAATAAAGTGTTACCGAAAAAAAAATAATAATAGAAAGTCAATTGCAACTTTGTACAGTATGTCACAAATATTGATTTATTTTTTTTCACAAGTTGCAAGATTTTTAGAATCACAATAGCGGGTTATAATGTCAGAATTGTGATATATAAATGTGCAATTTTGAATTGTGAGTCATAAAGTCAGAATTGTGAGATATAAGCTTGCAATTATGACTAACTTACAAACAAATGTATCAACTAACAAATGTGAGATTAAGAGTAATAACTGCAGTATATAAACTCACAGTTGCAAGGTGAAAAGTCAGACACTTTTTTAATTCACTGATGGAAAAGGCTTTCATAACTTTCATATTTATTTATATTTTTTTGCATGAATTGTCTCTTTTTTTCATTTCATAAATGTGAAAGGCGTTCTCTCATGTCAGCTCTTTCTACAAGACTATGTGTAATACTGTGCATTCAGTTCCCTCACATCTGACTCTGAGTTCTCAAGCATTTGTGTCTCATAATGTATAAAAATGCAACCATATATATTTTGATCAAATAAGGCACACGTTACCATAGTTGTTGTTAGTCACCTCTAATAATGTTTATTTTTATTAAAGGTATGGTGGTCAAGATAAGACATTCATTTATAAAAACCTAAAAAGGGGAAAAAAAAGAACATTGGTTTGTTGCCAACACAGTTGAAATAAAAGTTGTTTCTTTAAAAAAAAAAGATCTGCGTCTCAAAGGTGCTTTGTTTTTCTGTTTTCTTCAAGTGTACAAACACCAGGCAGCTGTGTCTCAGCTAAACACTCCGGCATCCCACGGGTGTCATGAGCTGTAATGTATTCTTCACAATAGGATAGGCCCAATTCCAGCTGAAAAACACATTACTCTCGCAAGCATCACCAACTGAGCACAGCTGGCGTACAACTCACGGTTCATTTCATTAGTCAAATGCACGTCACCCTGTCAAATAAGTCTTAACTCTGCTGCGGTCTCTGCTGAACTCTCTTCCGCTCCACCTAAACACATCTCCTGATAAATGGCAGAGGCTTTGTTCCCCGCTAAAACACTGCGTTCCATTGTCTTAATGGAAGCCTGCGAAGCGTCACATAACAAACCAGACTCTCACTGACTTAGACATCCATTGTGTTTATCGCCTTCAAGTAACCGACTTTCGCTCACCTCGAATTTAACATGCACAATGAAAACTTATCCTTGTTCCAATGGAATAAATAACCATTTACACAAAACATAAATGGAACCAACGGGTAAAGCCGAGCATCCGCCGCATTAGCATTTTTCTTTTTTAACACAAAATGAGCCAGGTGGCTTTTATTCTGCTTGGTGAAGGCCTCTCTTCCACATCAAATTAATGAGTGTTTGACATGGCCATTTGTATGTGTTACACAACATCCAGCAAGGCCCTGAGTGCTTTTTGTACTGCGGTAAATCATCCCTCGTTCGGGTAAACAAACACAGCTTTTGCTTGTTTCCCGTCCTGCATCCAACCAAACCCCACTTCTGAAGGAAACATTAGAGATGGACTGCAAAATCTCTCTGTGCACGGTGCATTTGATGGATACAGCGTGTTATAGTTGATATAATAGTTGACATTCACTCATGGTCAAGATGATTAGAAGTACCCAGATGAGAATTACATTTTTGGGGAACGCAGTTATGTGACGAATTACATTTTCACAGGTGCCCAAAAACACAGCAGCCCAACTCTGCCTGAACAGGCCAAATTTGATCTTTGTGCAGCATAGGGAGTAAAGGTAACTTCTAAAACTGTGAAGAGAGGCATAGCTTATGGTGCCCTTCCCATATCGCATCTTTTGTGTGTGCAAGTTAGTTATTTCAAATGTAGGTGTGCATACTGGGAGCAACGCCCAAGCGGAGCGACACACTCACATGTTCTAGATTTCTCACGTATTCGACATTTAAATCTTTACAGTTTGTCCAGTTTTCATCATAATGTATTCATTTGTGTTCAAGAAACAAAACAAAAAAACAAACAGGTCTGAAACAAGTGAAAATTAAAGAAATGATTAGAGAATTTTAATTTTGGGCAAGTTATTCTGTAAAATCTTTTGAATTTTTCAAGCTGCTGTGTTAAACCCGTTTTCAGCGAATGTTCAGTTAAAAAGCTGCAGTTTATTTTGTATTTTTATATGTTTTAGAAGTAACTTCAAAGTAAAGTCATTACTAATCTGATTACTTTTTACATGAAGTAATTAATAACCAAATTACAATTTACCAGTGGTAATCAGTCATTTGAACTTGGTTTCTTTTTTATGTACCTTACCTGGTCCCATCTTTTTTCATTGTCCAATCAAATGAAAGCAGAGACAGGGTTTCCATTGAGATGACAGCAATGTTTGTGTTGTCCAGACGACTGTGGAGACTTTTAAAGATAAAGGAGAGACTAGTGGTCGCATTTCGAGTTATCCAAAGCTGTAGGACTTTACAAACTGAATACCACAATATTAATAAAGGCCCATGAAATCCATCAATTAAATATGATATTTCGAAATCAAAAATACTGTACTGCAGTAATATTTTGCATACAATCACACAAAGAAATTAGTCGTTCAATCAACCAATGAAGTATACAGGCAAAACAAAATAAAATTAAGTGAAGTTTATTTTATAAACTAATTTTGAGAGGTTATGATTGATAGCAGCTAATCCTCATTTGCTAATGCATGATTCACCAATCAGACGATTCCTAAATCACTCTAAATAACCAGAGTATCTTACCTTAGCCATCTTCATCTTGAAGAATCCCCCTTCCACCCTTACTCCTCCCCTTTCCTTATCAGGGCAGCACGGACGCCCAATGGTTAGCACCATTGCCTCACAGCAAGAATGTCACTGGCTCAGATCCTACCTGGCCAAGTCGGCATTTCTGTGTGGAGTTTGCATGTTCTCCCCGTGTTTGTGTGGGTTTTCCCCGGGCACTCCGGTTTCCTCCCACAGACCAAAAACA
>CAIGQQ010040079.1:1958351-1969812 GCA_903798035.1 Danio albolineatus | reverse complement strand
GTGTATGTAATCAACGAGGATAAATTTCTGGCGCAGCTGGAAAAGGTGTTCGAATAAAGAGCGTTTTGGTTCCTCTTCCTGACATGGATATCACTCTCCGGCTGCTGTTTGGAATGCACAGGGGAAAAACAGTCCCTCTAAAGCTTATTTATAGTCCAGCACTTTAGCAAGCGCATTGATCTTTTTTAAAGCATTTCCTCTGTGGTCGGCTCTGGCTGTGTTCTTTGAATTTTAAGCTGTGGATGGATTTGAGATGTCTGCTGATGCTCGAATCATCTTTTCCTGAGAAAATAGGAGGATCTGAACCAAGGGTGTCCAATCCTGCTGCTGGAGGGCCACGTCCTGCAGATTTCAGTTCTAAACAGCTCCAATAGTTCAAAGTAACTTGAAAACAAGATTAAAGACATTTTTTTAATTTATTTATTTATTAATTAATTAATTAATTATCTTTTCGTGTTTTTTAGGGCGGGCTTCAAGTGTGCAGTCCTGAAACCCTACTGAAAATGCAAGAGAACTTTCCTCAACTTTCACTGATCACCATGCTGCCCTAAATGTGATCTGGCAGACCAAACCATAAGTCTTAGAGACTTGAAAAGTGTCCAACAAATGCAGTACTTCTCTATAATCAGATTGCTTTGGTGCTGCTCAAAAGCACATAATCACTCATTAAAATGCTTGTTACAGACTTGTCTTATAGAATATAAATGTAGTGTCTTATATCATGGGAATCCTGGGCTCAATACAAACAAAACATATGCCTCAGATTAGGTTCCCACCCATTTTGAAAAATGTTTTGTGAACTAATCCTGGATTTTTCACCTTTCATCAAAACTAAAGCAGCACAGATATATTCCAAGGAGTTTGAATGTCAGAAGTTATTTAAGAAAAACTGTAAGTAACAGTAAAATACTTGAACAAAAGTGCAAATATTTTTCAGACTCGTAATGCAGATGCACTATGAGGTCAAGCTGAGGTCACAGTATCAAAAAAGGTACTTTAGTGACTTCCATCAAAAAAGTAGTGTTCTTATTGTATTGCACAACGCTTATGGTGCTATTGAGGTATAGGAAAGTTTAGGGGCAGGTTTGAATGTATGGGTAGGTTTAAGGGTGGGATGTAATTACAGAAATTAATTGTTATATGCAGATATACACTGTATAGGTACAACGTAATTAAATAAACCCAGGCTCATTCTGCTTACGTACCCCTATATACATTACTGGAGAGCGACAAATATGTCAGGAGCTACGTTTTTTGGCAGGTTCTGTTTTCGCGAATCGACCAGAGGCCTCTGTGTGCGCTTTTTCAGATCTCATATTTCTCTGACGAGTGCCATTCGCACCTGCTGTTCTCAGGTAAATGCACCAGAGGCCGTTGTAGACTAACTGACTTACTGATTGACCAACCTATCGATTACCCCACCCTCCCCCTTCCCTAACCCCAACCAGTGGTGTTTTAAAAAGCACCGATTGACCCACCCAGCCCCTTCCCTAAACTCAACCGCCGTGTTTTCAAAAGCAATCCAGAAAAAAACCTTATGGCAGCCAGATTTTTTACCACATTTTCAGGTTTTACCAGCTTTTTTTTTTCACCCTGTTATTTACTTATTTTATTTATGATTTTTTTTTTCTTACCTGCTTTCTGGAACTGCTATCTGTTCTTCACCAGTCTCGAACCCAGTCGTCATGGTCAACTCCGCTCTGCATTTCAAGTCTGCTGACATACGTGTCGAGCTAATGGCATCAAACTGCCCCATAGCGTTCATTTTAAAAATTAAATGCAGCCGTATGTAGCTCTGGCTACATTATTCACGATCTCCAGAAATGTATATAGGGCTACGCTTTAAAAAATTCATGTACAAATTAAGTTTATTGTACCAAAGGATTCATTTAAATGAACGTGCATAGTAATTAAGGCCAGTTAATATAAAATGGGAACACCATTAGTCACATTAGTATTTAAATTTGACTTTGTCCTACAGTAGGTGTAAGAGGGCAATGGGATAAAAAAACATGGCCTAGATTAGCTGATTATGTTTAAGCACCTATTAGACAAGTTTAAAGGAGGTAGATTGGAATTAAACTGGCAGACCTGTTTGACGTCTTTGAGAAGTTTGAAAGAAATCAGACTACCGGAGGCACCATCTATGTTATTTTTGTTTTAGGCATGTTATATTTACTCAACCTCAAGTATTTTGTATTTTGGGTGAACTATCCTTTTAAATCCTTTCACAATGTTTAGTAAACTGCACATCTTTTCATAAAGCTCCTTAATACTGTATGACAGAACTTCCGTCTTGGACCATTGCTGTCAATTAATTTATTCATTAAATACTGTAGTAGAGAAAACTCATACTTTTAAAAATGTAGATTTCATGCTCAGCCTCAACAAAACTAGCATTGTACTGTACAAGCATCTGTACTGCCTAGATCAATAGTCTGAGGCTGGAAAAGGGCTGGACACAGTTTAGCCATGAACTGAAAATTTTATTCAGTGCTCTTTACACTGTGTAGCATTTTGTTCAACCTACATCCCTGTTCAGGTTGTGCAGGGGTTTGGGCACAAAAGGCAAAAAACAAACAGACAAACAAACTAAAAACCCATGTAGCCCTGAATTGACCTGTGGAGAGCCTGCATGCTGTGGAGAAGATAGAAAGATGTTTGATAGCTTGATTAAATGTTAAAAAGCGAGATAGTGGATGTGTTGACTGCAGAGCCTCACTCTAATCCAGTTATGCTTAAATCCTGTGAGAGATTCTGGGTAAGACTCAAAACAATTACCCCTGCCAGCAGCCTGTGTCAACTCTGATACTGTTATTGTCTGAGAGAGCGACTCTGAGCGAAGATCACCTACACACACATATATTCCCTGACAAGGCATGCAGACAAATGTAAACTCATTAATGAACCTACTTGCCAGCTGTACGCTCAGGCACAGCAAAACTTCAAAGTAATGCCTGCCAAAAAACGAGAGAAAAAAACTGCATATTTTAGGGGTAAATCAATTTAGATTCAGGCAATGTTTGTTCAGAACTTTATAGTTGCTTGTTGGCTTTTGTTTAAAGAAGCACTAAACACTATTTAAAACTCCACACTACATATATTATTGCTGACTTTTTAGACACATCAGACGTCCTATCAGATGCAATGCAGCATGCAAGTGTTTTATTTTTTTATTTTTGCTAGTTTCAGCCTGGTGCAGGTATCATTTTCAGGTCCTGCACCAAATGCATTTATACCCATTTGTGAACCCATTGATGTGCTGGTCTAAAAAGAAGATGTGTTAACGCACATTTCTGCGAAATTGATAAATAACTGAAATAAACTGTGAGGCTGGTCTTTTTAACTACAGCGGTTCTAAACTGTAGTTCTGCCGAATGACTAAAAAGTTATCAGTATGATGGTAAAAAACTGTACATTCTAGTCAAACCATCCTTCTGCAATCTTATACCAAAAACCGAAATAAGGGCAGTATTAATAGCTTTAAATGTGGGAGAGCGTCGCTATTATGTGATTATATTGTATTGCAATATGGAACCATTAAATGTTGATTTTAAATCAAAAGTAATTGACAAATACTTGAAAATGAGATGATTTAATGACAATAATTCTCTATGGTTACCACTGAATTAGTTACAAATAACTGTATGAAACAATTAAACATGAAATGATATAAACATATGATAATAATTGAACCCAGCTTAAATGTAAATTAAAGTTACCTGAGAGAGAGAGAGAGGGAGAGAGAGGGGGAGGAAGAGAGATAGAGAGAGCCCAAGAAGGAGAAGCAAGAAGGGCAGGAGAAGAAAGAGACCAGAGCTAGGTTTATCACCCTCCTTTGTACCTTTCTTGACCATGTGATCAAAGCCTAAATACTGAGACATTCAAACTGACCAATCAACACGTGACTACATCATCAAACCCCCACAGTCCACAAAGCAGTTCCTGATTTCATCAGGAATTTGTGTGAGCCCTCTTTGGTGAAAAAGATATGTTCTGCCATATAAACAAATGCATACAGTAATTTTCATCCCTACAAGACTGTGCCATTGATCAACTAAAAGCTGGTCTAAAGTCAATGGCACAGGTTTTTGTTGTTGTTATTTAAAGTGTGCATTAGTGATATGTGCCTACGGTAAATTTGCATGTGCACGTTGTGTAACAGGATGAGTGACACTGACAACAGTGGTGAGGATCCAATCGCAGATTTAATGTAAGATTAGTACAGCAGTGGTCATCGGGGCAAACATGTACAGGAAATCCAGAATCGTAGTCATGAACAGGCAAGGAGTCAAAAAGGCTAGCGGCAGACAAGGACAAATAAACATGCAAGGTGAAGATCAAAACACGGAAGACAGGAACAAAGGAAACACGTTGTAAGGTCACTTTACAGATAACAAGACTCAGCAATCACTGTGTGTGTTTGTGCTGTTTAAACAGTCCAGGTAATCAGTCAGTGCGCAGCTTCAGATGTGTGTGTTTGAAATCACTGGTGACTTGGAGCAGGTGTGTGTAAGTGTTGCATGACTGAATATGTAGTCCAAGAACATGGCTGATTTGTAGTTCATGTGAATGTGTGTTTACCAGCGATCTCTGACTGTTACTGTACAAGGATGAGCAGCAGCACACAAACATCTTTAAATATTAAAAATAAAAGGATTACTATGTAAAATAGTATTGTTATGTGCATATAAAGACTCCTCCCAAATCTTCTTCAACTCAGAGGGCTTTGGTGAAATTCAGATCATCATGTAGATGGTCTGCTTTCTTTAACCTTCTGCATAAGTGGATCAGGTTCCTCACTAGTGTAGCGTTAAGTTGTTCTGCTTACAAGTATGCCCTATAAATAGCAAATGCTTGGTTTAATAAAAGACCCCCAAAAGTCATTAAGAGAATAAGACCAACACTTACTGTATATACCATTCGCTGGGCACGCCACCCCTTTTTCATATCCTTAGAGTCATAACCTTTCCTCCCCCCCTCAAAACAACTATTCTTCACTTCTGGTCACATGGGATGCCATTAGAGCGAAGCTATCAGGTTGTGTTTCTGTCCTACTTCAGTCATAATTCATCAGTCTTCTTCCATTTTGTAAGCAAAACCCATCTTCTAACAATGCAATCGTTTTCCAAAGAACAAAAACATAAACCGGTGTACTTTTTTTTTATAATTTCAGGACAATTTCAGTTGGTCACGATATGGGAAAAAAATGCAATCTTCCGATACAAAACCTCTCACTCAGGCCAACTTTAAAGTTAAAAAGTGCACTGTATTTTATGCATTAGATCATTTAAAAAGAGCCCAAACAAGTGGAGCAAGATCACAGTGTTTGTTTAGACAACAATTATCGTCTATGTCTGTTAGTTTTATATATTATATTTGCTTTATTCATTCATTCTGTCGTTTTACTTCAGTTTAGACCTTTATTTATCAGGGGTTGCCACAGCGGAATGAACCACCAACTATTCCAACATATGTTTTATGCGGCGGATGTCCTTTCAGCCACAACTTAGTACTGGGAAATACTCATACACTACGGGCAATTATGTTAACCCAATTTGCTTGTACCGCATGTCTTTTGGACGGTGCCGGAAACCAGAACATCTGGAGGAAACCCACACGAGTATGGGGAGAACATGCAAACTCCACACAGAAATGCCAACTGGTCCAGCCGGGAATCGAATCAGCGAACTTCTTGCTGTGAGGTGACAGTGCAACCACTGAGCCACCGTGTCCCCATTATTTCCTTTACACTTTCTTTTAATTTTGGCTTATCAAGACAGCAGGAAATATAGACTGTAGGTGTGAGCTCATAAGTCTAAAAATCTGTTTTAAAACATTGGTGTATTTAGTAAGCTCAACAAATCAAACATAAAGTCCATATCGCTACAGAGCTATTCTTGAAGCGTCACATAAGTATTGTTCTTTTTTACAGAAGTTTTTCTGAGTATTAGAGAAATCTACTGCAGCAAATCACTGCATCGCAACTGAACAAAGGCTCAGAGCCTAAAGCACATTAATGATTTACAGCCCAGGCCTCTGCGAGGGAACAGAGGAGCAGTGCAAATGGAAGTCTAGTGGAACGGAGAGCCAGTGAACCTGCACACTGTTTACATATTAATAATTGATGTCAAATTACAGGGAAATTATGACAGCAGCATACCGCTTTCTCAAGTTACACCAGCTGCTGGAGAGATTTCAGTAACAATGGGTGTTTGTTTTCTTTTCTGCCAGTTTTAGCACATATTTTCACTTTGTAGGCTTGTGAATAAATCAAGTGTTTAACAATGATAAATAATGTACAATATGAAGATAAAGAATATGAAGAAATGCCAGATAAAGCTGCTAGGTAATGGCTGTATGATCTTGTTTGCTCTTTACAAGTAGATTTTGATAGTGGACTTGGACAAAAGGGTTATTTTATTTTATTTTATTTTATTTTATTTTTTATGTTATTTTATTAGCATTCTTTAATATATTTTTCTTTGTATTCAACAGAAGAAAGAAACTTAAACAGGATTAGAACAAATAGAGAATGAGAAGATGATGACAGAGTATTCATTTTTGGGTGAACTATCCCTTTAAGAGTTGCCAAATCCCATCGTTGAAGAAAAATGCTGTCAACTAACATTAAGAGCTTATCTGGATCAACTATCATTGCAATAGATATTCTAACATAATATGTGATGTTCATGGCTCAGACCAGGAGTGCCCAAACTTTTTCTTATGAAGGGCCAAAAATCAAACTTGACTGAGACTTGTGGGCCGGAGGCAAATATAGGTGGGGTAATTTACCATGAGTAATTTTCTAATTTATTTATTCATTCATTAATTTTCCTTCAGCTTAGTCACTTTATTCATCAGGGGTCACGACAGCAGAATGAACCGCCAACTTATCCAGCACATGTTTTACACAGCGGATGCTCTTCCAGCTGCAACCCAATACTGGGAAACATCCATACACACTCCTCCACACTTATACACTAAGGCCAATTTAGCTTATTCAATTCACCAATAGCACATGTCTTTGAACTTTGGACGCCCAGAGGAAACCCACGCGAACACAGGGAGAACATGCAAACTCCACACATAAATGCCAACTGACCCAGCCGGGACTCAAACCAGCGACCTTCATGCTGTGAGGTGACAGTGCTAATCACTGAGCCACCGTGTCCCCCCCTAATTTATTTAAGAATGTTTAAAAATGACTAAAATATTGCTTTATTTTAACTAACACAGTATTTTATTACATTTTCAATGATCTTATTACAGTAAAAACAAAAAAATCTAATATATAACAAAATGATACTAGTTTTTGCCTTGATTTGCCTGCCCATGCCATCTGCAAAGTCCTCTTTTCGTCGAGTGATGAAAATCATTTCATTTACAACAAATAATTTAAACATTTAATTTCAGCTTGCTTTTTTACAGCTCAGCAATAAACAAAAAAGGTTACGCCAAATTAGAAATGACGATCGCTGTGTTAAAGGTATTCGCCCTAACCCTCTCCATCATACTCACTCTCCTCTCAAATGGGTCGGTGGGCCATATCAAAGGTTACAATGGGCCAACTTTGGCCCGCAGGCCCTACTTTGGGCATCTCTGACTTAGACTGTTGACAACTGAACATGAAATTCTTTGAATTATTTTATTGATTATTCTCAGGTATCTATTACTCTATGGATGTCGGTTTTACATTTCTATGCCACTAAACATGACTCTGAACATGGTTTTTTATGTATCACTCACGCTTCATCTTGGACAGTACTTGACCAATAAAAGAAGAGTCTATGCTTAAAACTCATCCCATGAACCCCTTGAACCTCTTCCTTATTCAGTCTTGCGTTGCTCGTGTTCTTATTTCAGAGACTAGGAATCACACGCAAATGTCAGAGGCTGCATTTATCATCACTCTTACGTTTTTTAATCAGAAAGTGTGACAGACCAGCACGAGAAAAGGGCAAGGTTTTAACAAAAACAGTGTGAAGACACAATAGGTGTGAGACCCATGACTAAAACAGAGTTGTGTGATGTATTTTTAAACTAATAAATTGCCACAGTGCAAAATTGGCATTTCCATCTTCAAAGCCTATAACCATAAATATATGCCTGCATAAATATATTATTTTTTTCTTAAAGTTAAATAATTTTTGACAATTTATTTATTATTATTATTATTATTATTTATTTATTTTTTCTTCTAGTTAAATAATTGTTAACAATTTTATTATTATTATTATTATTATTATTATTATTGTTATTGTTATTGTTATTATTAATATTAATATTAATATTAATATTATTGTTGGATTATCTTTTAAATAGTTGAATTATTTGAAGATAACCACTTAATTACCTAAACTGTTGACTTGATTATGTATTATTATTTATTTTGTGGTTGGTTGGAGGTTTGCAGTAACAGAATGTATCACACTGCATTATCTTTTGCCCCACAATAGAAATAAAATTAAATTAAACACTTTGAACATAAAGCAAAAAATATAAATATTTTCAAGGTATTTTATGAACTGCATTATATGATTTGTTTATACTTTTATATCTAATAAAATTTTTGCTCAGTTTTGTAATTTTCCCTGTGTATGAGCACATTCTCAGGACATGGAAAAAAAAGTGCTAATGCTCTAAATACATTTGACAAAATGGGTTCAG
The DNA here is from genome assembly GCA_903798035.1 of Danio albolineatus. Lineage (NCBI taxonomy): Eukaryota > Metazoa > Chordata > Actinopteri > Cypriniformes > Danionidae > Danio > Danio albolineatus. The sequence continues at coordinate 1,961,142 of CAIGQQ010040079.1, read as the reverse complement.
AGACGAGGTAAATATTAGCATAAATGCCCAGTGCTATTTCTACCCTTTCCCCTAGTCATTTGAAACAGTTTCCTTGTTGAAGTGTGGACTGTGAAAACAGAGGGCTGGCAAATAATAGAGTGATACAGCAATGACGTCAAAGCTTGGAAGAATAATTCACATTTGTTTCCCTCAAGATTTCTCTATGCGGTTTTATAATGTAGGGTTTATATGAATGATTACAATAAACACTGTGGTAAATACACTGCAGTACACAATTATTAAATTGAACTAATGTAACTACAAATATTATTTCAGATGTCAGGCTTTACAGATTTCAACGCTGAAAACAAGACTTTTACTAATTGTTTAAACTACTTATTTAAAATGAGTTGAAACAACACAATTCTTAAGTTTTTTTGGGACAACTAAATAGTTTTATGTTCAATCCACTTACATTTGTGAAAACTATTAAGTTAACTAATTCATTTTATGTTGGGACAACATGTAATGTTTGTGTGCATTTTTACAGTGTACATATCACACATGTAGACTTATGCTATAACTGTTTTTTTTCTGATTACCATCAACAAAATGTGGCTTTAATGTACAATTGTGGGCATTTCTAATCATTCATTTCATTCATTCATTCATTCATTTTCTTTTCGGCTTAGTCCCTTTATTAATCCGGGGTCGCCACAGCGGAATGAACCGCCAACTTATCCAGCATTTGTTTTACGCAGCTGATGCCCTTCCAGCCACAACCCATCTCTAGGAAACACATCCATACATTCTCATTCACACACATACACTATGGACAATTTAGCTTACCCAATTCACCTGTACCGCATGCCTTTGGACTGTGGGGGAAACCGGAGCACCCGGAGGAAACCCACGCAACCACGGGGAGAACATGCAAACTCCACACAGAAATGCCAACTGGCCCAGCCGGGGATCGAACCAGCGACCTTCTTGCTGTGAGGCGAACGTGCTACCCACTAGGCCACCGTGGCGCCTCATTCATTTCACTAAAATATATTTATTAAAGATTTTACCTGTTTTGTTTTTCTCCAGTATATTATCATAGCATAATTTAGTATGTGTGTTTCATTCTGAATCAGACGGCAGCGCAGTGAAGCCTCTGTTTTAATGAAAATCTGTAGCTTGAGAGATTTGTCATTTTCAGGGAGGCAAACATTTTCACCCAGGAGAAAATAAAGCTGTTCGGAGTTCTCTATAATAATCTGACCCCAGGGGGAACCGGCTTCCTGAAAAAAAATAATAATAATAAAAAATTGTAGTCTTCACTCTCCTACCGTGATCCTTCTGTTTACCATTGACTATTCAGCACAGACTGTTCTGTGCACACTTCTCTGGCAGAAACAAAGCTGTCTGTGACTTCTGCAAGAAGTGCTCGAGTACAAGGTAAGATGGCATTAAGAATTGAGTAAGCGCTTTATTTCAGCTGTCCAAATGTCGCTATACAACAGCGTGTTCAGCAAGCCAGTGTTTTCACAAACATTACAACTGCAGCAAAACTGACTGAGAAGTTGTCTCTCTGTCACATGGGTATCATCATTAGGTGATTATGTTGACCACCAGTATGTCATCATTCATGACACCACCTTTAGGAGAACTGCAGTCAGAATAAGTGCTAGTATGGCAGATTCTCATCTCCAACACCACAACAAAATGAATCCCAACTTCTCAAAGACTCCCATCAAAGGTCCTCCTTTCCAACAGCGAAGGACACGCACGTCTAACAACAGGGATCCTTTTTATCCCAACAGTCTTTTTTTTAGCTCTGCCCATTTCAGCACTTTGTTTGAGCAAGATTGCTACATTCACAACACATCTTCAATCTCACGAGAGATGACAGCTGCACATCTGTTTCCCCCCTCCTTCACTTTCAAGGAACGGATCAGTCAACAGCCTCCAGAACGCCACCAGCTGCGCTTTGTAAAACACCGACCGAATGTGAACGTCTTCCTGACTCGGACTCATGATCGAATTAGTTATGGTTCTGCTGATGGTACTGTCAAACTGCCAGCAGATGTTTGGGAACAGCTGGAGTGGAGATTCTGTCGATCAGCCGGTGAGCACGTGAGCCATGCGTTTAGGAATTCAACCAGTTGATCTGCATACTAACTGAGCCCAGATTAGTTGTTTTTCTTTGACACGATGGTTACTGACTGCCAACGGAACATTACTCAGGAGAAAACTTTTCAAACATATTTCTTCTCTTTCCCCAGAAGTGTCTTGCGCAGAACCTAATCATTATATAACAACATCATAAAAGCTTCATGCAGGCAATATGACTTTATGAGCATAGTTGTCAAGCTGTCAGAAGAATCCGGTCTTGTTTTAGAGTCTCACAGGAGGATATATTGCACAAGCCATTGAAGGGGCAATTTGATCTTCCTGTGGCAGGTTAATGCTGATTTGATGCTTTAGGATTTAGTGCCGAACCATCTATCCTTCTTTCCTCCACCCCGTCTGGCTTTCTCATCCGCTGTCTCCAGTCACAAATCGTCAGGGGAGCGGCACACCACCCACCTAAGCATTTAATGAGATATTATATTAAGAGGGTATTAATTTGTTTCCATTTTCATATGCTTATTAAAATCCCAGGCTGGCCGCGGGCATTTAAATACGGCCCTTTTAATTTCATTTAGACACAGTGTACATGTTTTCTCTCTCCATAAAACAGAATTAAGGCTTAGTCTTTAAATAAAGAGCTGTCATGCGGGATTTGTGTGTGTTTATGTGTGTGTGTGTGTGTGTGTGTGTGTGTGTGTGTGTGTGTGTGTGT
>CAIGQQ010040079.1:1883980-1897516 GCA_903798035.1 Danio albolineatus | reverse complement strand
AAAAAGATAAATCATTTTAAATACCTATTATATGCTATAAGGATATCAAAGTTTTTTTTTTTTTGTGGTTAATTGTTGAAGTTTTTATGATTTATACATAGTATTTTTTCGATATTTACCTAAGCTGCAAAAAATGATTACATTAACAGGTTTAATAACCAAAAATTACTTGGTGTGTGTCGCTTCCTTTGTACATAGGTTTAAGTTAAACTGCATAGGTTTATTTTAAGATACAATAGGTAACACTTCACAATAAAATCTTATTAGAAATATTTTTAAAATATTTTTTTTATTTTACTATTTTAATATTGATTTAAAAATACAATTGCATTTTGTAAATTATTACTCCATTTAATAAAATAATTGCAACGTGTAATCAGATTATAACTGTGATTATAACACATTATCAGGCAAAAACTAAGAAATGAACATCACCTAAGATTAATAAAGCCTTTGTAGTTAAGAACTAATGGTAACTTTTGGAGCCTTACTGCACAGTGTTAACACACAATAGTCCCATGAACATTCACATAATTTTCAATCAGTATTTAGGTATGTACTGGGCTGTATTAACATATGAAAATGTTCATGGTTGAACTTTCAATCTAATGAAGTTTCAAAGTATTTGGTGCCATTATGAACACCACTGTAAATACAATCTGAATATATTTACAAAGCACTTTAATCGTGTAAATGATAAAGAATTTTTCACTGTATTTTGAAGTGCCTCTGATACCATTATTGTGCATTTACCCATCACAATATAGTTTGTTATTTAATACCAACTTACACTCACCAGCCACTTTATTAGATACAACAGTTCTTTAACGCAAATTTCTAATCAGCCAATCACATGGCGGAAACTCGATGCATTTAGGCATGTAGACATGGTCAAGACAATCTGCTGCAGTTTAAACCAAGCCTTTGAACTTTGCATGGTTGTTTATGCCAGACGGGCTAGTCTGAGTATTTCAGAAACTGTTGATCTCGTGGGATTTTCATGCACAACCATCTCTAGGGTTTACTGAGACTATTGCGAAAAAGAGAAAAATCCAGTGAGCATAGTTCTGTGAACGCAAATGCCTGGTTGATGCCAGAGGTCAGAGGAGAATGGCCAGACTGGTTCCTGCTGATAGAAAGGCTACAGTAACTCAAATTACCTTTTGTTAAAATTGATGTATGCAGAAGAGCATCTCTGAATGCACAACACATTGAAACTTGAAGCGGATGAGTTACAGCAGCAGAAGACCAACACCCGGTGCCACTCTTGTCAGCTAAGAACAGGAAACGGAAGCTACAATTTGCACTGGCTGACCAAAATTAGACAATAGGAGATTGGAAAAACGTTGCCTGACATTCGGATGGTATGGGTCACAATTTGACATCAACAACATAAAAGCATGGATCTATCTTGCCTTGTGTCAATGGTTCAGGCTGGTGGTGGTAATGTAATGGTTTTCTTAGCACACTTCGGGCCCATTAGTACCAATTGAGAATCGTGTTAATGCCACAGTATTGTTGCTGACCATGTCTATTGCTTACCACAGTCACCATGGGTACACCACAGTGTACCCACCTTCTGATGGCTACTTTCAGCAGAATCATGCATGTCATAAAGTGCAAATCATCTCAGACTGGGTTCTTGAACATGACAATGAGTTCACTTTACTTAAATGGCCTCCACAATCACCCGATTTCAATGCAATAGAGCACCTTTGGGATGTGGTGAACGGGAGATTGGCATCATGGATGTGCAGCCGGCAAATCTGCATCAACTGCATGATGCTATCATGTCCATATGGACCAAAACATATGAGTAATATTTCTAGTACCTTGTTGAATCTATGCTATAAAGGATTCGGCAGTTCTGAAGGGAAAAGGGGGTCCAACCTGGTACTAGTAAGGTGTGCCTAATAAAGTGGCCGGTAAGTGTTTTTCTAACATAAAATAAAAGTATGTGTGTTCTCATATGTAAAAACTACAAGATACAAAATTACAAACTGGCACTTTTAAGGAAGGAAAGTAAGAACAATACAAATGGAGAAGTGAAGTCTCAGTTGAGAGAAAGAAAGTCAGAATTGTGAGAGAACAGTCAGATTTAAGTGGTTTTCATTTTAATGCTGTGGCAGAAACAAGCATTGATGCTATTCTATCTACAATATGTTTCCGGCCGAGCAGGTGAATGATGAGGAGAGCACAGTGTCTGTTGAGTTCACACCGACCATCCCCCACTGCAGTATGGCCACACTCATTGGCCTGTCAATCAAAGTCAAGCTGCTGCGCTCCCTGCCTGACAGATTTAAGGTACAGTGTGTTTACTGAGCAACCCAACACTTGTGGGCTTCTTACTGTAGGCTTTGGGCCACACATAAATCATTTGTCTTTGTGTTGTTAGATTGATGTTCACATCACGCCTGGCACACATGCTTCTGAGGATGCAGGTAAATTGTTATTATAGAATAGTAGTTTTAAAAATATATTGATGTTTGTGTGTGTGCGTGCGTGTGTATTTATATATTTTTATTTTATTTATTTATCTATTTTTTGGCGCCACAGTGGCGTAGTGAGTAGCATGTTCGCCTCACAGCAAGAAGGTCGCTGGTTCAAGCCTCGCTGGATCAGTTGGCATTTCTGTATGGAGTTTGCATGTTCTCCCAGTGGTTGCGTGGGTTTCCTCCGGGTGCTCCGGTTTCCCCCACAAGTCCAAAGACATGTGGTATAGGTGAATTGGGTGAGGCTAAATTGTCCGTAGTGTGTGAGTGTGAATGAGGGTGTATGGATGTTTCCCAGAGATCGGTTGCAGCTGGAAGGCATCCGCTGCGTAAAAAAAGTGCTGAATAAGTTGATGGTTCATTCCGCTGTGGCGACCCTGCATTAATAAAGGGACTAAGCTGAAAATGAATGAATGATTATTATTTTTTGTACAAAAGCACTTTTATTGTAACTTTAGACATTTTGTCTTTTATGGTATGTAATATATTGTATATGATACATCTGGATATTTTTGGCCTGTATATAATATGATTTAATTTTGAGACAGAAAAATAAGCAAATATATGCAATCTGATGGACATTTTTTGTAACGTAAAGCTAAATTTCTGTTAGCCTTTAATATATCTATAAGTGCATTATAACCGTGTACTACAATATTTCTATGAAATTCATTTATCTTTTGTCTCATACTGTAAGAATGTACTAGATTGGGATGCTATTTTAAGGCTTAAATTTATGATTAAAGCTATATATTTTCTATTGTGGTGGACAATAAAACATTGAAGCGCACCACAGTGAGAAATGTACAAATAAAACTTCCCCAACATCATGCTATGTTTGATATTTTTTACATGATTCAAGCAAAATAATGCATGGATAATCCAGCAAATTTAAATTGCTTCAGGAGAGCTGTCAGGGTTCATACGGTTATGAAAAACCTGGAAAAGTCAGGGAATTTTGGCATGGCGTTTTCCAGACCTTGGAAAAACTCAGAAAGTTTTGGAAAAGTGATGGAAATTAGGTAAACAAATATCTGTATACTTAAATAATGGTTGTCTTTACTTTTCTGTCCAAGGCCAAACGCGTGCTCTCAGATTATTAGTGCGGTATGAACATTATCTGAATGCACATTACACAGATATAAAGATCAATTTAAACTACATAGATTGTTGCATGTTTTATGATATGCTGTAATAACTTTGAACATGCATTGCTTTTCTTATTATTTGCATGTATACGTAGTCATTGCATGAAACATTAGATCATGAAAATTTACTTGAAAGTCCTGGAAAAGTCATTGAATTTTAGTAGTAAAAATGTTTATGGACCCTGTACTGTTCATGTGGATGTAATCTCATATTAATGTTTATTAATAACTGAGCTATTATGGCCAATTAAAATATTTTTGTTACTTTTAGTTACTGAATATTGACGTAGAAATATCAAAGCTGAAATGAAAATAGGAACACTAGTATTATAACAGCAAATTTCACAGCAGAACAACGTGCAAAGGGACATTTTTATAATTAAAATAGTAATAACTATATAGATAGATAGATAGATAGATAGATATATATAGATATATATATAGATATATATATATATATATATACATGCATACATAAATAAACAAACAAAATAATAATAAAATTATGTATATGTGTATTTATTCCCTTTCCACTGCAGTCAACAAGCAGCTGGGAGACAAAGAGCGAGTGGCAGCGGCTCTGGAGAACTCTCAGCTGCTGGAGGTGGTCAACCAGTGTCTGTCCAGCAGAGGAGTGTGATCAGCTCATTCCTGCTGCTTTAACAGGTCATGGCTGAACTCGTGCAGGCTAGCCAGGGCTGCGTGATAATAACAGTGCCATTATTAGTGCTGATGGTTTGCTTCTTTTAGAATGATTGATGCATTCAACAACTAATATCAGATCAGAACAACTTGTTTTAGAACATGTGGGAGAGGCGAGAGAGTGGGGGATCCATCCATACGCTGTTTAAAAAAAAAAGAGAAAGAAAAGAAATTATTATAATATAGAGTCGATATGGAAACAGGATCAGTTGTTTTCCGTTGAAGAGTATGTGGATACAAAAAAGGCTGATTTTGTGATAAGTCTGTGAATACGTATGTTCAAAAGGACTATTAATAGTCTGATTAGGACAGAAACATATTTTATAAAGTTTTCAAAGAGATGCAAGTAATGAAAGTGGAGAATGTGTAAAACTGAAATCATTTGCACTGCTTTGTTTATTATTAGCCTTATAGTCTTGCCAATAGAAGTATTATTTAGAATATGTTTTTGAGCAAAACTTCAACAGAAGAATGCAATGAGGCCTTTTAACTTTAATACCTTTTTTATTGCCCATACATTTGGATGAAATATGATTTATAAAAATTATAATAAACATTAATAAAACCTTATGTGTTTGACATGGCAAACTGATTCATTTCTACAAATAATTAATGTCTTAGTCAAATATATGGATTTGACTGGTACTGTACATGAACACTTGGTTATGCATCATTAACATTATACACCATTACCATTATACGCTCAAAGCTTCACAAGACAATGTAACATTTGTAAGATGAGCTATTATTAACCTTTGTCACAGACCATTGGATTTAAGCTTTATATTATTGCATTTTTACTGACTGCTGTTATGAAATAAATGTTTCCGTTTTCTAAATGCTGGAAGTAAGTTCTCAGTGTTTCTTAAAGCATCAGCTAGAGATGATGTGATAAGGTCATATGCAAAAAAACACAAGTTTTTATTTATTAATTGATTTTCTGAAATGTAATATTTATGCAGTTAGTGTCCTTAACACTAATAAACTGCAGTTTTAATCATTTCCAAAAAAAAATTTTTTTTTAATACACAAAATTAAAGTCGCTAAAAATCAACTAAATTACTAAAAATGATTACTAAATATATTCTATAATAAGTAAGCTGCAGTGTCTGTTTAGATTACACTTGCTTGGCTTTCAAGTCGCAAAAGTGCTTTCACTTGCATGCATTAAAAATTCATGAAAGATACTATTGCATGTAACAGAAGTCTTATTCAATAGTCTTTTTTTATAAACTACCAGACTAGCTAACGTTGCAAGTCTTTTTTCAGTCTGGTCATGAAAATAAATACCATTATATTGAATTAATACCATATTTTTGTCAGTTGTTTATATTTAACGTTTTACTTGTCTTGCATTCATGTTTTAAATAAGTGCAAACTGCATAGTGTATATAGAAGTTTTGTTCATAAAATATGCCTTTTATTTTTTTTTGTTACATTTTTATAGCCAGAATTGTTCCATCTGAGCTCAAATGATATATAAAAAAATATTTATTTGTCGTTGATAATTGCCATATGGTTTTTAGAATATAAAACCAAGATAAAATCTGTACAATGCTGTTTGATCAGTATGAATTATTATAAGCTTTCACTGTAGTTTTTCATCAGTGACCTGTGACAGTGACAGTGCCACTGAGTTTTTTATTTGTTTGTTTGGTTTGGGTTTTTTTATTTTTATTTTGTATTTTATGTTTTATCCAGCTTCTAGTAAATATAAATGTCCATAACTCTCATCTATTACGTTGTTACAGCTTCTGGTCAGTCTTTGGTAACTTTTTTTCAAAATGGTTTAGCAGTTATATACCAGGCCAAATCATTTTTGTACAGTAGATTGGTTCTTTAACAGACGTTAAAAATTCAATCTGATAAAATGTAAAGAAATGTCTGTATGTCGTACCGATCTTTTTACGCTAGATGGCAACATTGAATTACAACATTGAACTCCACCAGCGTGACGAAAGGATAACTTTGCCCTTGAGAATTACAGGATGTCTTATACGTGAATACGCATGAAATCATGTAATGGTGATGTACAAACCTGCCTGAGCCTTACATCATGTTACCAGCATCAATACAATACTGAAAATAACAAAGTGCATATAAACGAATCATAAGAAGATGAGAACACAGCCAAACACAACACTTCATTAATTATATAAGCTTTAATGTTAGCTAGATTAAACAATTCATCAAAAAAAAAAAAAACTGCTAGGCCTATATATACAACATTTTTGGAGGGGAAATGCCGTAAAGTAGGCCTATATACAACAAAACAATTTATTTTAAGGTGATGCATAGAATATTCAGATTCTGAAAATGTAATAATAGTTACAAATAAATAAGTTATAAATAAATAAATTTTAGGATTTGAAATACTCAAAATCAGATTGCAGTTGCCTATAATAGATTATCTGGTTACAAGTCTTAGTCTATTGCTATAAAGTATTCACAATGTATTTTCGATTTTCATTTAATTCTCATTTTTTGTCTAATTGATTTTCATTTTTTTCCTTTCAGAATGTTCTTATTCACATATATAAAGGCTACTGTGTTTTTATTTATTTATTTATTTGTGATCCATATGCTTTGAAATAGGGACAACTTAAAAATATAACTGAATTTACAAATACTCTAAAAGTAATCCCAAAGTTATCTGAATTCAGATACATTAGCCTACTTAATACATTTTTCCCATGTTATTTGTAATAGGCCTACGGGCTGCAATTTGTGGTTGATCAACGGTACAATGTGTATTAGAAAAGCCAACATTAAGCTATTTTACCAAACATAATTATATCCTAATTTACTTCATTTTCACCTGCTTCGTCTGTTTAAGAGACAGCTTGAACCAGTCAAACTAGCAAAATGTCGCTTTCGTCTGGAGAATGAAAATAAATCAAGGCTAAACAGGTAAATAAAAAGAGGTGTACCCTGATTTCAAAGCACTGTGGTGATGAAGCGTACACGCATTTACTCCACAGACAATGCACAGTGCCGTGGCTGTACGTAGTAAAGGCGGAATATGATTCAGCGGCTCATCGTCCATGCAGCACACGCGCAGGGGAGGGAAGACCCCTTTCTCTCTCTCTCCACCGGACGCCCGCGCACATCCGTGAATCACCCGCGCTCCTCCCTCAAAATCACGGCTCTACTATAAGAAACACGCGTGATTCTCCGAGGCAAACCCTCCCCGGCCTGACGTCACTCATTCACATAAATAAGCGCTCCGTCTTACCGGAGATCATAAGAGAAACCCTCGGCGAAGAGTTACGGAGTACAGCGGAATAACCAACTGGAATTTTTGACGTTGAACGAAGACTTTATTGCCGCACTCAAATGTAAGTATCATTTTGATACAGCCTGTCTTATAACTCTGCTTGCTGTAACAGCTATTATTGTTAATGTTATTAGTTGTAGTTGTAAGTTATGATAAATGAGCAGATACGAGCATAAGAAATTATATTAAATAGGCTACAGTTGTTAAAAGTACAGCTCTACACAGACAGGTTTGGAATCATGACTTTGAACAAAGGAGACAAGTTGAGGAACATGGATAAGAGGAGAGGTAGCATGCCGTTTCCCCTGCACCTGCAGACTCTGCACCGGAGAAGTATGCCGGTGGACGACCGGGAGCTGCGCTTGATGCCCTCGGCTCAGCCCAGCGAGCTGCCTGGCCTTATGCGCTTCAACGCCGACAGGAACAGCTGCGTGTCGGACTCCTCAGACTCGGTCATCTCCTCCGGCAGCGACTCCGACGGACAGGTCTACAAGGTGGTCCTGCTGGGCGAGCACGGCGTGGGCAAGTCCAGCCTGGCGAGGATATTCGGTGGAGTTGAAGACAGTAACGACTGCGAGGAAACAGGTGAATATCTCGATTGTTACCTTGATGTCAATTTTAAAATTCAGACTATTCATCTCAGAAGACTGTTTACAGCCTACCACGTTTTTTAGGCAGCACATTATGCGTTTTACATCATTCTGCGACCTGTTATACATACTTACGTGTTTTATGTCTTTATTTTCAGGAAACACATATGACAGATCCCTTGAGGTTGATGACGAGGAGACGTCCATCCTTCTGTATGACATATGGGAACAGGTAATGGTCAATAGCTATATATCTATGTATATATTTTTTTTATAAATTTAAATATCATGATTAAACATAAGTTAAACAATACACAAAATAATGTTCTAATATAAACATATACATCATTTATTAATAAAACGTCAATACAAAATGTAAATTATTTGTGTCTCTGGATTTAGTTGAGTATTTAATAGTTGAGTATTTAATAGTTGAGTATTTAAAATGTTTTACTCTGTAAACGACTGCTGACACTTCTTCAAAATTTAAAATAACTAAAAAGGTGACATGTTTTGATACATGTTTATGTAGATGTTTAGTCAACACAAAATCATTGTTTAAACATCAGAAGAGTTAGGAAATCAATCTTTGGTTGAATAGGCCTGAATTTAATTCACAACTAGGAAGGAAAAAAAGAGGAAAAAAGCTCTAAATGTTAACACTTTTATTTATTATTTGAAATTTGGAAATATCATGAGACCTTTACAAGATGTTTCTTTCTTTTTTCAGTATATGTGCACACATTTACTACTTGTAATTGATATTAACACTGCTGACATTTATTTCCACAGGATAACAGCCAGTGGCTGCAGGATCAGTGTATGCGTATGGGAGATGCCTATATCATCGTATATTCAGTGACAGACAAGTCCAGCTTTGAGAAAGCTTCAGAGCTCAGAATCCAGCTGCGCAGAGCTCGTCAGTCAGAAAACATCCCTATTATTCTGGTGGGAAACAAAAGTGACCTGGTGCGCTCCCGGGAAGTCTCTATGGATGGTAAGATTGCACCCTTATTTACAATTTGTAGTCTCTGCGCTCAAACAACCTTTTCCAGCTAAAAATGTTCTTTATAGAGAAAAAACACTCTTTAGATTTAAAAAAAATGTTCCTTATGCAAAAGAAAGTTCTTTAAAGATCTCTTCCCCTAAAAATCCTGGTGGTTTTTCCATGGCATCACTGAAAACCACTACTTTTGTAACCCTTATTTTTTTAGAGTCTAGTAGTTTTGTATAAAGAGCTCCTGTCTCCTGAGATTTAAAGAGCAGAAAGCATAGTAATGTTGACACTGTAGCTTGTGTCCCTCTGGTAATGGATTTATTGCTCACCCTCCTCTCTTTTTTTTCCTGGTCTCTCCAGAGGGCAGCGCCTGTGCTGTTGTGTTTGATTGCAAGTTCATTGAGACCTCAGCCTCGCTGCATCACAACGTGCGTGACCTCTTCGAGGGCATCGTACGGCAGATTCGCCTGCGCAAGGACAGCAAGGAAGAGAACGCTCGCCGCATGGCCAACTGCAAGCGTCGTGAGAGCATCAGCAAAAAGGCCAAACGTTTCCTGGGCCGAATGGTGGCCCGCAAGAACAAGAAGATGGCCTTCAGACAGAAGTCCAAATCTTGCCACGACCTTTCAGTGCTATAAAAACAAAAACAAAACCAAGGAAAAAACTGGACTAATATGCCATTTGATACCCTCGACCAGAAGCTGTGTGTTTTTAATGCTAATATAAGGACTATTTAGCTGTACAGACAAATACGAACTTGTTTTGTAAACCGAAGAAGAGATTATATATGAAACTAAACTGACAAGATCATGTTGTGTTGACCGGCATGAGGCTTTTTATTGTTACGTTACCTTTATTCTTCAGTGTTTCGCGGCCTTAATAAGTATAGTTGTGAGATTCTGTGCATGTAAATAAGAGGTGAATCCACAAATCACAATGTTACCTGTGGTTAAGATGGCACAAAGGCGCGTTTATTTGCCTTATGTGTGTTTCTGTATCAGAGGAAGAACGAGCACAAGTCATCTTTCTGGTTGAAATAACATATGGAATCAAATGTTACTTGAAACTGAGTGCGCAGGTTCGTAACTCAGCCAAGACACTGAACTCGATGCTTTGGGGTTTTGTTGGTGGGGTGGGATGGGATGGGATGGGGGTTGGGCAAGAGGCAATATAAATGCGTTTCGATATAAGACGTCAGACATATTGAGTTAACCCGACATCTATGCTCCATGTGCAAATGAATGACATAGAAGCAATAAATTATGTGTTGTGAGCTGTTTTTAAAACGTTTGATTTGCACTTAACGCCATTTAATATGATTGAGTTGTGAATTTTGTTACATGTTTACAATGGTTTTATAATAAAATAAAAGATGCAATCTTTATTTTGTTGTGGCTGTTTTATATCTGCAAGAGCAGAATACACTTTAAGACTTGAGGTTATAACACCATGTAATTTATTCCCCCACACATATGAAAGCCAGGGACTTGCTAATCAGTTGAATAATTAGAGGAAACAAGTATTCTCAGACAAATTAAGGAGGGTAATCATTAATCAGTTACAAAGCAGATGCAAAGCTTTTCTAGCACTTGAAGCCATTCTCAGTTTCACTCTCGGAAAGTGTGGACACCAGGTAAGAGCTGCTTTTATTAAACATACTATTAAATGAATTAAAAATCATCAAATGATTTTTTGCTGTGCGGTTCACAGTGCGTCAGAGACCTTTGCAGATTTTTTTAGCTTGCAGATTTTCAGGTTGCGTTGTTAGTACACTCATATTCCAGTGTAAAAAAGATGAATATGCATCATTGCAGTGGTGATTTGGTATATTATTTAAAAGTTTAAGTAGGTATGTTTTAGTTCTGTGTACAGCATGCTAAAGCCTCTGAGTGCCATCTGAAATTTCCTCCTAAAATTAGCTGTGTAGGTTCAGTTATTTCACTTTTATGGCAAATAATTCATTGTTTTCATTGCTTTTAAGATGAAATAATCAAGCATAAACACAGGAGCCTGAGAAAAAATCTGCAATTTTAAAGAGAATTTCAGACGATGCTTTTTTTTATGAGGTTTTTTGCATCTAAACTCCAAATTTCTTTATTCATTTATTAGCATTTATTATTGTATTATCATAGCTAACTTGTGTGCCGACAATATTAGTTGTAAATCATGAATTTTGAAGAGGTTTTTGTTTTTGTTTAAATAAATAAACAAAACAACCATAGCCAATATCCTGTTCCCAAATAAGCAGTAACTTGAACCTTGACGTGGTGTTACATTAATGAGGTGTACTTGTGTTGAACATTAACTGAAGGAAAAAGTAGTTTGATGGCAGGCTAGATACTTTCACTCTGTCTGGTAGGTGCACTCAGCCTTTCATGGATTCAAATGTATTGAAGTATGAATAAATTATGTGTACACATTTGCATCATGTCAACTGTTAACATACAAGTCACAAGTGGCTCTTTGTATATTTATCTAAAAATGTCTGGTAGTGTAAAACCCTTGTATCTTGAGAAACCAAAATATGTGCATGCTAAAAAAACACTTTGAGGCAAAGCATTTATTTTATGTTGATGTTGTTGTTGTTTTCTTTCTTATAGTCAGAAAGTGACAATGGAATCTGTGAGCACTTGGTTTATTGCACTGAGCGTAAGTTCTCTTGGTTGGCCTTTTTGTTTGGAAAATCTAAATATTTACCGCACCATGGTTTAACTCTTGCAATTAATTGCATTCTATTTTAGGTGCTGTCTCAGAACATTTTATTTTCTGAGAGTGCTCATCTTAAAATTGGTGTTCCAGAAAACTATGATGGTATTTTCCCATGGTACCTCACCAAGGTGAGTTCGTTCTGCAAGGAGGACAAAATGACTTTGGAACGTTTACATATTTTAAGTTCAGATTGAAGCTTTACAGCAACAGTTACTTTATTTGATAAACAGATTAAGTAAATATTTCATAGTGGTATAAAACACTAATGCTACTACTATGATGATGTTCTACTAATTACATTTTATTCAGCTTTATTTGTATTTAATTATTATAATTATATACAATTATCTATCTATCTGTCTGTCTGTCTGTCTGTCTGTCTGTCTGTCTGTCTGTCTGTCTGTCTGTCTGTCTATCTATCTATCTTATTGTAAGTCTTTGTAACATGAAGTGTTTATAAGCATCTGCTGCATATAGAGAGGAAAGAGTGTGTTTTGTAATGCTACTAGAAACAGGCTCAGTGTTATAGGGCCTTTATTTTTTACTTTATTTTATTTTCTTTTTTAATAAAGATTAAGGTGAAATACTGTACTGTATGTTCCAGGATGAGTGGAAGCACCCTGTAACTGTAGCACCTGTGCAGGTGTAGTAGAGGCTGAGTAGTTCAAACAGATGACAAGTAAAGTGTTATTAAGAGCAGAGAAGGTTAACAACTATTACAGGATGATTGGGGTTTTTCCCAAGCGATTTTGTTGACTAGGCTGATGAAAAGGGCATTTCAGTAATCAAGACATCATATCAGGCGTGCAGAATGCCAGCCTTTTTTCATATTATGCATGATGTGTGGAGGTGTGCTGTTTCACAGTAGACCAAGCAAACTGATCGGAGACCAAGATTCTGGACCATTTAGGAGTTGATCTTTGTGGGCATACATGTATTGTCCGCTCTGGTGACTAAAATACCACAAAGATTACTGACTGAAAGAAATTCTTGTGCATGTTATTTATAAATTGAATTAATCTAGTTAAATGGACCGTCCTTGCTTGCTGTGTTGTGAATGAATAAAGAGTTCTGAGAATGTAATAATGACTGCTCATAAGAGCAGAGAAGAGAAAAGACTAAAAAAGCAGAGCCATTCAATAAACCCTACATCCTGCTCCCCAGAGCACTCAGAACTCAAGGTGCAATTATATATATTATATAGCAGGCATTCACGCACCAACCAGTCGTCACCAAACTAAATATGGACCCAGCTCCTGTACAATGCCTTCCTTCAAAGCCCATGTCTGACATCTTTACCAGATGTTTAGTAATAGCCCAGTCGCTCTCCAAAAAGCTTTTTGCTTTGACACTGTAATTGGCGGCATTACGGAAAGACTGTTTGGGTCCTCGTGCTTCTTGTTCATCATTTTCTGCAGTTGACGCCATGTTATCAAAACAGTCTCTCTGCAGTGTCCAAATCAACTATAATGGCCTACATGCGAGTGGGTGGATAATTACCCACAACCTGTGTGATCACTAAAAGGATAGAATGATGGCTGCATAATATCTGTTTAGGCTTACAAAAAATGACGCATTCATTCATTCATTCATTCATTCATTCATTCATTCATTCATTCAT
>CAIGQQ010040079.1:1838682-1853588 GCA_903798035.1 Danio albolineatus | reverse complement strand
TATGTATGTATGTATGTATGTATGTATGTATGTATGTATGTATGTATGTATGTATTTATTTATTTATGTATGTATTTATTTATGTATTTATGTATTTATTTATGTATTTATTTATTTATTTATGTATTTGTTTATTTGTTTATTTATTTTCAAATTATTTATGAGCTGATGTGATTCCTTCAAAATGTTGCTTTGTGACCAATTCTGTTTGTTTCCTACTTCCTTTCGCACTGTCTGTATTAATAAAATGCACAGAAATGTATTTCTAAGAAAGAGCTATTTCTGAAATTCAGTTGTGTTAATATGCAAATAAACACCACTTGCTCATCTAAACATGTCAGTCCAGTCACTTCATATAGATTGTGAAAAATAAAAATAAAAATAAATCTGCTGTCTGTCTGTGCGTGTGTCATTTTCACAGGTATCCCGTTCATGCAGGTGGAAGCGCTGGACCGAGACGACCGAAACACTGCCCACGCAGACCTGCGCTTCAGTCTTCTGGACCAGATACCACGCATCCCTGCCAGCCACATGTTCTCAATCGACTCCATCACTGGAGAAGTGTCCCTCACAGAAGATGGTAATGCTTGTCTCTGACTAACATGATGATTAATAAAATGAATAATCTGATTCATATATTCGGCAAAGAAGAATTAATAATGTATTAGATCGGTTAGTGCTTCCATGTCATTGCATTGACTAATCAGACTTTGAATATGAATGGAAAACTTGATCTTTAATGTGAGTACCGCGTTACATTTTAATTTGGGGACCAATTAACACTTTTAAATAAATGTTATGAAAAGTCGAGTCCTTGATTCTGATTGGCTGAGCAGTATTTGATGCTGTTGTAAAATACTTTACAAGCACACGGCTGTGACTGTTGCATAGCAGCAATTGCACTATTGCAATTGCTTGGTGTTATTTTCGGAAACCTTGACATGCATATAGAATAACCACTTTATAAAAGCAATAAGCCTCATGTATCTGTGTTTTACGTTGAATTTATAATATCTGAATGGGGGTAGCTTCATGTTGTACTTTCCATTTTTGATCTGCCTTGTTTTCTTTCTTCTTTTTCTACTAGATGTACAACATAGTAGGATATCGTTCTGGTGCAATGTACCACATTTGAATGATAATTTATTTTCATTTATTTAATTTAATTACTTTTAATTTAATTTAGACAATGTTTACAATATAGAATAAGATTTATTTGATGCATTACAAATTCACAGCAAATTATGAGGTATTGAATTTCTGATGTAATCCCCTGTAGTGTTATAGTGTTAAAATCCAAGTGTACATATACTGTTTTTAACACTGATGTGGGTTAAATTAAACACTTAAACACTCATTTTAGTAAGGCAAAAAAAAAAAAGTTTGTTGACATTTTATATTATCATCATTATCATTATTATTATTATTATTATTATTATGATGATGATGATGATGATTATTATTATTATTATTATTATTATTATTATTATTATTATTATTATTATTATTATTATTATTTCTAGTGAATTTTATGTGGGAAAAATGTTAAAAGAAAAATTGAATTAAAATATGTCTAAATATGACCTGGCATTGGTGATAGAGTTATTAATATACAGTTTTGCACTCTTAGTGTCAAATGATTTACTCTGCTTAAGTGTATATATTCAACCCTTTTTAAAGTGTAACCTATACACTGGGCTGGTGGGACAATTTAACACATGTGGAGTTATATGTACACTGGACAATTTGTCCTGCAGCTGTTAAAAATGTTTAATGTGGTGTGCATTTTTACACTCCAAGTGTGAAATATTTTAACCAGCAGAGGTGCATATATTCAACAATTTTGAAAGTGTAACCTGGGCACTTGGCTGGTGGGACTCATATATACACCAGAAAAGTGTTAAATTCAACACTTGTGGTGCAAAATGTAGACTGGCAGATTTGCTGTGTTGTTTCTTTGTTTTTTCTTCATTATGTAGATCTTTTTCGTTCTAATTCTTAAGATCTAATGAGTCCAAACCTAAAGGAACGTGACTCAAATGAACAAACTGAGTATAGAAGCACCACGAGATAATGAATCATTACATTGACGAAGACTCATAGCCTAAACGTTTGTGTGTGTGTGTTTTTTTTTCAAGCAAGGGTGTCCAAACTCTGTCCTGAAGGGCCGGTGTCCTGCAGATTTTAGCTCCAACTTGCCTCAACACACCTGCAAAGATGTTTCTAGAAAGCCTAGTAAGAGCTTGATTAGCTAGCCCAGGTGTGTCTGATTGGGGTTGGAGCTAAACTTTGCAGGACACCGGCCCTCCGGGACCGAGCTTGGACATCCCTGATTTATAGTGTGCTGATCATCTTTTGCTTTTACCCCTTAGCTGTTATAATTTCACTCTAAACCACTGCCTCTTGGGGCTTATTGCTTTATTAACTATATATTTTTTTGCCTCAAACAAACATCTGATCTCCTTATTATTAAGATCAAGTAAGGTGCTGATAAATTTAGGTATTGACTTGGATTAGGGGATCTAAATTATGATCATAATGCATTAATCAGTTAATCATTATTCAGGTTCTAGTAATATTCCACTTATTAGCAAGTTATAAATAGTGAGAAATGGTCCTCAAGCTGAAGTGTTACTGAATTTTGGACTGATGACCTTTGAGACACAGAAACTGAAATAAGTGTCTCTTCTTGTCCTCATCTGTCACACCTTTCAGGCCAAATCCACCATGAAATCTGCTAATAACTCTCCCTCTTTCTCTCAGTCAGTCCAACACGCTCTGCACATTGCATTGTTAACAAGATTGCACCTTGGTTCTTAAAACATGGCCACAAAATGAAAATGATTTTGAACTTCAGCCAAACCACACAGAGCCAAAAAAAAAAAAGAAAGCATGCTGGTTAATTTGAATGAGTCAGAAAGACCCCGGACACATCAGGTCATCTCACATGAATCTGGTTCAAATGCAGCTAGAACAGCCTGGCATTAACTCAGAGAGAGAAAGACAGAGGGAGATAAAAACAGGATTAATGCGCTCAGAGTGTGTTTGTACACTGTGTTTTCATGTGCCGTTTCAGACAAAAGATGCTTTTGTAATCCAAGTCTTTACTGCTGGCTTTGATTTGCTTTGAGCCATGGAGGGTGATATACCTTGTATTAAACTTGCTTGCGAAATAAACTACGATGATTTCAGGTGATGCGCAAATCCTGCAGACATTTAACCTGTAGTTACATTTGACTACTTATTTTGTAGAAATAAGTAGTCAAATGTGTTAAAGAAGGTAATCCTCTAGCATTCAATTAGGGTGTATTAAATGAATGAAACCCCACATGAAGAAAATACTATAGTAGTGTAAAGTAAATAATATAGTGTTTGTGAACCATACTATTGTAAAATACATTATACATCAGCTCAGGATATGGCCTGGTCCAAGATTATGGATATGGCGCCATTTCTTCACAGGTTTTGGATCGCATCAATAGCTACGTTTCCATCGAGCTATTTTTATTTGCATTTTGTATATGCGCATAAAAAAAAACGGTTGATGGAAATGCCATGATGCGCATACATTTTGAAAATATGCATACATTTTTTATGCGCATTTTTAAAATTTTGGCGCATCATCGCACTGAGTATGAAAAACTGAGTACACTCTTAAAAAAAAAGGTTCCTTGAGGTTCTATATAGAACCCTAGGGTTCTATACTTGGCCAGTAGAACCTTTTACCCAAAAAATGGTTCTATTTAGAACCCTTTGAGTGCAAAGAACCTTTTTGATTAAAATGGTTCTATAATGTGAGATTTATGACATAATTATATAGTAAAGATTATAAATAATTATAAGCTATAACACAGAGAGACAAAGCTTTTTGAGTCAAAACCTAATAAAATGACTGCTATGGTCAAAAACCTAATCAATGTATGATGGGATTTTTGTTTCATGCAGGTCTGTACATTACCATATAGCTAATATTTATATATGCTTAATATTTAAATTTTTTGACAAATTATTTTGTGAAATTAATTAAATAACCAGTTTATTCAGACTGTACAGTGTGTTGTTATGGTTTAATAAATAATTTTAAACTAATAATCATGAAAAAGCCCTCTGGTGATGTCATTCATTTGTGGACTGGTGGTGACGAGCCTGGAGAGTGACGGTTAATTTTTGAAAAGGAGAACTCCGCTTTTGCAGCTCCATCATTCAGGTACGTTATTACTCTTTTAAAACTATAATAATGAAATATTTTGTATTACGGGGTAATGTTTCTCTTCCCTTGTCTTATATGGTGACAGACTGAATAAGGGGTAACGTTAATATGGATTAATACTGTGCTCGTAACTTTCTGATGGATTTCTGTCGTCAGCCTTCGGTTCAGGAATCTGTGTTAAGCTGACTTTGCTCTGCTTTTTGTTGGAAATAAGTTACAGTTTCGCTTTATTTGTTTGTCAGTATTAATTAAAACATCAATAACAATAAAACAGGTGCGTTATTTGAAGGCGAGCTCCGAGAGGCAGCGTGAAGCGCGTGCACGCTCTTTTAATGGTAACTTCATATGAGCCGATTTCCGCTTTCGTGCAGTTTTTATCTCCAACCTTGAACAAACGAGTACTTCCAGCTTGCTCGTGTGTGAGTTTAGCCCAGTTTAACTCAGGCTAAACTCTGTAAAGTAGTGTACACGCCGGCTAGTCTGCATTAAAACCTCAAGGGAACATGCCGCGCTCGCGCCCGCCCGAGTCTATGCACGCGCCCGCCCGAGTCTATGCACGCGCTATAGTAATAATTGCTAAGGGTATTATTAAAACCTTTCAAAGCCAAAACATATTTTAATAATCCATAGATTAAAGATCAGGTGTTATTTATGAAGGACATACAAACATGCAGGCTAAATGTATTGTGAAATGTTGAACCTTGTTAAATATAGGCTGCATATATGTATATATTGTGCTAAATAAGTTTAAAATTCATATTTTAATGTATATATTTCTTTTCTTCAAACAGCCTGGACACTGAACTGCATCGTAAATCTTGTGCTCGGTATGTATTATTGCTTTTAATTCTAAACAAACTGTATTAAGTATTATGAAATGAATATTATAAAAGACTTTAACATTGTATTGTAACCTAGGCTGCAGGACACAAGTAGCTTTGAAGAGGAAGGATCCCAGCTTAAAGAAGGACATGCGTTACATCCATAATTGTGACACAATTATCATCAACAAGGACACCTGGTAAATATTGTATTTTATAACATGCATATGTCAGACTTGGTTGTTGTGTACTGAAATATATTTATCACAAAAATGTTCTATTACTTATTGCTGCTGTTTGTACAGTGAGAATATTAAGGTCATTGCTTATTAAAAAGTCCTGCAAAGAAAATATGTTTTAAAAGAAAGTGTAAATTTGCCTACAGGATTTGTTGCAATGTCTGCAAAACAAATTTAAAAATGAAAGGATTTCAGTGGTGAGCTCATCTATCATCTTGCAAAATGAAACAAATTAATGGGATGAAAAGGAAGTGAACTGTACTCTGAGGAACTTAACACAAGGCAAGTTCAGTTCAATACATTTGATGCCAAAGGTAGATTAATTCTGTATTATAAATTCATATTTACACACTCTAAAATGCTGTCTTTCTACCTCAGATTGTGATGGACCTGGAATGCGACACCAGATACTCATAAGTCAAGAACCGAATGAACACCCTTTTCCAGAGCACAGATTATGGAGGGGTTTGCAGAACTAATGGAGCAGTTTCTTCTTCTTGGAGTGCCAGAGCTTGTGAGTAAACACTGTTACATTGTGTGCCAAATAGTTTTGCGTCCATGATGACTTTAAGAAACTTGTATTGCTGAAAATATGTCATTTGGAAACTTACACATGAAGTAACCAAAATGTTTTTTGCATTTAGGATGCTGCTTAGAAAACTTGGTGAAGAACACAGAAACATCTTTAAAAGAAATGGCCCAAAAAGGGACAGAAAGAAGGAAGTGCTCCATGACAGTTTCATTGGACCAGCAGCGGAAACCGCAGAAGGTAACTACTCCCTATATTACATACTATTTGCCCCAAACACACACACACACACACACTTTAATTGTATTAATTATAACGGTAATTCTATTTAATGACTTATGTTAATTGGTTAAAAGTACTCAACATAAAAATATTGTTTTACAGAAATCCAAAGGTCCTACACCATCCAGGATTCAGCAGCTCTCCTGATTCCACCAAGGCTTGAAGTTTCAGCATTACAATGGACAACACTCACTCGCTATCCTTCGACTTCCTCATTTATCAGAGGCACCACAGTGGAGTGAATCACCAACTAATCTGCCCTTTCCAGCCACAACCCAGCACTTGGAAACACCCATATACTCTCTCATAGATCTACACACATTCACTCACTATGGCCAATTCACCTATACCGTACACATGCTTTTGGACTGTGGGGTCAACCGGAGCACCCAGAGGAAACCCCACACAGAAATGACAACTGGCCCAGTCGGGACTCGAACCAGTGACCTGCTTGCTGTGTGGTGACAGTTCTAACCAGTGAGCCACTGTGCCACCCATGGACAAAACTATTTACCTTATAAGAGAGGCTGACTGACATGGACATGCTACAGGTTGTGAAATGGCTGTTTGCAGTGTTTTGTCCAATCATTCTGCAATGTTTTAGTAATGTTTTTTTATTAAATTATGTATAAAAATGGATGTTGTGATGACCAATACATGCAGGTACCATCCACTTTTTGAAATTGTAGTGTTATTTAATAGATGTTTTGATTGTTTGTGTATTGTTTCTATCTGCATTGTGATATATTTCTCTTCATTTTAGAGATGTGTGAAAGTTAAGCTCTGTATTTGCTCAAACAGTAAAAAAGCTTATAAAAGTGAAATCATTACAATTACATTGTAAAATGCCATTAAACTGTTAAGGTAGATCTGCTGTCCAATGCAAAGTATGCAGAGGTGCAATTTTAAATATTTTAAAAAATATTTTGTATAATGAATTGAATAAATTTAAACAATTTGAATGGTTTTATTTTTTATTCATTAATAAGTAACAATAATTCAATAATAAAAAAAGAACCCTTAAATGGTTCTAAATAGAACCATCTAACTTGAATTCAAAGAACCATTTGGGGTTCTATTTAATGAACCCTTAAAATGGTTCTATATAGAACCTTTTTGGGGTTCCATATATGAAGCGCTCGATAGAACCGTTTTTGGTTCTATATAGAACCGTTTGTTTTAAGAGTGTAGGATAAACTTTTTTTCTGAAATAAAAGATGCGCATAAACTGCAATGGAAACCCTTTTACTGCATAAATTCCAGTATGCGCATTAAAAAAGTCATGTGATTTTGTTATAAGAGATCATGTGATGATAAAATGTGTGTGAATGGACAAACCAGCAGGCTGAGTACATCGTAAAACATCTGAAACATATGTTGTTTTGGTCATTCTAAGTAACTACACTAAGTTGTTGTGTTATTATATTATTAATTACCTCCAAAATCAAGAGCGTCTGTGCTCCGCGTCTAACACCTTCAACCACCACCGGTCATTTACTGCATGTCAGCATTGCCTTCTGAGGCACAAGTCATTTATTAAATGAAGAAAACGATTGACACAGCTTCTCCTACTGCAGCAAATTACGTTTTTACTGTTTATATTTGGCGCCAGTTAATCAGGAAGTGACGATTTTGTCTGCTTTGACTCGTTGGATGGAAACACGGCTTTATTCACACGTCTTTTATGCGATAATCCTGTTTTACGCATAAAGTTCATTCGCATTTTTGGATGGAAACATAGCTTATGGCGCTGCATAGTCTCTAGGGGCCTCGGGATGAGTATCCCCATGTGGAAATAGAGAATAAAGAAAAGCTGCTGCTGTTCATAGTGTATTTAAACGAGATGTAAAAATGAAGTGTTATAAATGCAAATATTAGTTATATAAACAAACATGTAAAGAACAAAACATTGGCAAACAGTTTCTTGGAGCTTCACATGAGTAGAGTTGAACCACTGAAGTCACATGGAATGTTTTAGGAATGTTTTTGGTTCCTTTTGTGGACTTCAGTTGTCTTGCAAACTTTGTTGTCTTGGGAGGGCCAGAGAGTTCTCGGATTTCATCTAAAATCTCTTAATTTGTGTTTCTAAATTGAAACAAGGTCTCTGGGCATTGGAATGACATGAGGTTGAGTAATTAATAACATAATCTTCATTTTTGGACTGTTATTTGTTTGATTGCTTTTCTGTCATCGTGTAGTATTTATTTTCCTTTTGTTCTTTTTTTTACTTTGAATTTTATTGGAGGTTATTAATTTATTAATTTTGTGGCAAACTTTTTGTGTGTTCACATGGCTCAAGGACCCGTTGTCTCAAAAAATTCTTGTAGTAAATATTAATATATTTACATGTGTGTTTGTAAGTGCATATACAGTTGAAGTCAGAATTATTAAACCCCCTAAATTATTAGCCCCCTGTTTATTGTTTCCCCAATTTCTGTTTAACTTGAAGATTTTTTCAACACACTTCTAAACATAATAGTTTTAATAAATCATCTCTGATAACTGATCTATTTTATCTTTTATCTCTAGGGTAATTAGGCAACTTATTGTATAACGATGATTTGTTCTGTAGACTATAAAAAATAGCTTAAAAAGGCTGATAATATATATATATATATATTTTAATTACAGGATTGATAACATAGATATTTTTTGTAAATGTGTCCATCTGTGCAGGTGCTTCAACATTGGATCCAGAGATGTGTGGCCGCTATAAGCTCTCTGTGATGGTGCAGGACATGGCAGGCAAAGCCAATGCTTTCTTCTCCACTGGAACTGTGCTGGTGGAGGTGACTGGGAATGCATGGGCTTCTCCAGACCCTGTGAGACTGCAGGAGAATCTGCCTGGACCGTATCCCATCCCAATCTCACAGGTATGATCAAAAAGAACACTGGCAGCATGACAGGGTGTGCATAGGTGAGTATTTTTTATATTGCGTTCATCTTCTTCAAAGGCGAGTGTGGCAGCATCCCACAATTGCACAAGGCTTTCATCATCACATGACCTTCTGCTTGGTGTCCAGATTTTGTGATATTATTCATGACTCACTGCCATCTTAGCAAAGTCCCGTCTTTGAAACACCTAATATTGTGATAGTAAATATGCTACATATTTTGCTATATTATAAATTTGTAAGGGGTGGCGTAGTGGGTAGCACGTTTGCCTCACAGCAAGAAGGTCGCTTGTTCAAGCCTCGGCTGGGTCAGTTGACATTTCTGTGTGGTGTTCGCATATTCTCCCTGTGTTTGTGTGGGTTTTCTTCAGGTGCTTTGGTTTCCCCCACAAGTCCAAAGACATTTGGATTGGGTAAGCTAAATTGTCCATAGTGTATGTGTGTGAATGAGAGTGTATGGATGTTTCCCGTAAAACATATGCTGGATAAGTTGCCGTTTCATTCTGCTATGGCGACCCCTTTTTTTAATAAAGGGACTAAGCTGACAAGAAGATGAATAAATGAATATATGGTTTATTGCTGTTGAATGCTGAGAAAATTTGTATTGTTCTCTGTTATTTTCAGGGAAGCGCATAACTGACAGAAACGGACCATTTTGTTGCTTAGTTACATGCCCTGTCACTCATCTTCTCACGTCCTTCACATGCATATTACATTTAATATCTTTTCATATTAGAGATGCAGCAGCACATTAATCTGCCAATGTATTGTGGGTAATATTAGATATTAAAATGTACGTCCACCAGAAATGGAACCATACTATTGTAAAATACATTATACATCAGCTCAGGATATGGCCTGGTCCGAGATTATGGATACCTTGGCGTCATTTCTTCACAGGTCTTGAATCGCATCAATAGCTACGTTTCCATCCAGCTATTTTTATTTGCATTTTGTATATGCGCATTAAAAAAACAGTTGATGGAAATGCCATGATGCGCATAAATTTTGAAAATATGCATACATTTTTTATGCGCATTTTCAAAATTTTGGCGCATCATCGCACTGAGTATGAAAAACTGAGTAGGAAAACCTTTTTTTCTTAAATAAAAGATGCGCATAAACTGCAATGGAAACCCTTTTACTGCATAAATTCCAGTATGCGCATTAAAAAAGTCATGTGATTTTGTTATAAGAGATCATGTGATGATAAAATGTGTGTGAATGGACAAACCAGCAGGCTGAGTACATCGTAAAACATCTGAAACATATGTTGTTTTGGTCATTCTAAGTAACTACACGAAGTTGTTGTGTTATTATATTATCAATGACCTCCAAAATCAAGAGTGTCTGTGCTCCGCGTCTAACACCTTCAACCACCACCGGTCATTTACTGCGTGTCAGCATTGCCTTCTGAGGCACAAGTCATTTATTAAATGAAGAAAAAGATTGACACATTAATCTGCCAATGTATTGTGGGTAATATTAGATATTAAAATGTACGTCCACCAGAAATGGAAAACCATCTGGGTAACTGTGGAATACAAATGTTTTTTTTTATACTAAATTTTATGGCACACTCATTCTTTTTTCAAATACATTTTAGGATGGAAGGTGTATGCCACCTAGGATGCAGCATTTCTATGAGTATCATAAATATATTATTTCAGTATCATATATATATATATATAATTGATTATTGGAATAAAATATTTAAAACTTTGAAAGATGCGTTCGATGTACATCTGGATTCAAATCCACTTCTGGTCATTTTTCCATGTGTAGTGAATGTGTGTTTGCAGAATCATCTTTTATTACAGTAACAAGTTGTTCGTGGGTTTGTGGAAAAAAAAAAATATCATTCTCTCTCTTCTGCATGAATGCCTCCTACACACACCATGCTTTTCCACCCACTACAAGGCCTGGATCACAAAGAAAAATGAAAAAAGAAATTCTCTTTTCCAGCCAGAGCTACAGGAAAAGTTACTCCAGGGGTGTTTAAGCAGCTTGGATTATTTGCTATGCTAAAAATTTTAAGGTTGTCAGAATGCTAATTATTATTATTGTGGTAATATTTCGCAGTGATTAATAGATTGACCTATTGCTCAATATGTGGACTGATTTAGCTGACTGCACTGCCTCTGTTGTCTCTTCTGCTCTACGAGGTGATATGGTGTTCAGACAGCCAACAAACAGTGAATAGTGACAGGTGAAAGTGTTACTTAAGCATTTATTTAGTGTTTATGACAACTTCATCCGATTTGAAAGAATCAGTCCAAAAGGATTTAGTTTCAATGCCATACGGTGTTTCCTGACATTTGCTGGGATATTAAATTAATAATAAATTTTAATAAATGTAACTAATTAGCCATTTTCATGTTGGTCCTGTAAACTGTTTCCATTATAATTTGCATTAGACATTATAATATATAGTTATAACAACAACAAAATAGGACTCTTTGTTAAAGTAATTATTTATTTATTAGCTATTATAGTGAAACATGATCAGCGTGTTGTGTTTGTTTGTGTTGTGGTATAAGCACAATATTTCTACAACAAAAGACAGCACCCCCCACCCCCATATTGTAATAGTGCTTGTATGGAGCTACTGTATACAGTCAAGGTTCCAGAAGTGAAAACAAAGCTGTGAGGAATGATTAAAAAAACAAAAAGAAAAACAGTTGTTAGTACAGACTAATCATCTGACTAAACATCATCTAACTATATGGACCAGTTGATAGTACAGACCAATCATCTGACTAAACATCATCTAACTATATGAACCAGTTGATAGTACAGACTAATCATCTGACTAAACATCATCTAACTACAGTATATGAACCAGTTGATGGTACAGACTAATCATCTGACTAAACATCATCTAACTACAGTATATGAACCAGTTGATGGTACAGACTAATCATCTGACTAAACATCATCTAACTATATGAACCAGTTACTAGTACAGACTAATCATCTGATGAAAAGTTTAAAAAAAGGTTGAAAATATGTATACAGAATGTAAAGCGGTTCCTCGCAGCATTATTTTCATTCCCATTATAGGAATAGTTTGCCCAAAAATGACAATGTACTCAATACTGACTCATTCATAATTCCAAATGAGTTTATAATTACAGGTTTCCAACATTTTTCTAAATATCTTCTTTTGTGTTTACCCAAATAAATAAACTCTTGAAAGTTTAAAACTAGTAAAGTGTGAGAAAATTTCAGAGAATTTTCAATTTTGGTTGAACTACAGTATCCTTTTAAATGCAGTATGACAGTGGTTCTCAAACTTTTTACACCAAGTACCACCTAAAAAAAAGGTATCTCCAAGTACCACCATAATGACCGGTATTGAAATAAAGAGCTACAGCTCTGCACAGTTCAAAAATGTGGCAGATTAATTCTTCTTATTATGAGTATTTGTCATCACCAGCCACTTTAAACATTATAAATAGTTCAAACATTAACACTGTACTGTGCTTACAGGTAAAAAAATTAATAAAACATATAAAACACATTTAAATTAAAATGTGCCTTTAAAGTTAATTAAAAATGGCACTGTACTTAAAATGTATAAGATAAAGTATAATCATAAAGTAGCCTATTCAACAAGTTCCTTGAACCTCATGAAGTTAGTCTATATGTCATCATAATCCTATATAAACTCTTTTTGAAATGCAGTATATGTTGCATGTATATGACTTATTTGTATGTCTTTAAAATCTAAACATTAACTATTAAACTATACCTGTCAACATTGGGATATAAAAATACAAGATACGCCCCCAACAACTGTTACAAATATGGGGAGGAAATTAGCTTCAAATGATAGAATAGATAACAAACATTAAAACATTGAAAATAAGATAAAAGGTTTAGCCTAATAAAATCAATTTATTGATTACATCGGTGTTATCGTACGCATCAAAAGTGTGTTCATTTTTTAACTTTAATTATTCAGCGATTCCTCCACGTACCACTAGAAGTAAGCCTGCGTATCACTACTGGTACGCGTACCACAGTTTGAGAACCACTGCAGTATGATATTGTTAATATTATTAGTAGTATTGTTTGTCTTGATACATGTGATTAATTGTGGTATAAGCATCATATTCATATAAAGAAACTTATTTAATTTTGATACAAAAATATGCTTTAGTTTAATATTGCGCTGTATTCTGTTTTAATCAGTTTACATCAGCTAGCTCCTAATGTAAGGAAGTCAGATAATGAATAATATTGTGTGTGCTATATGTGTCCAGGGTCTTTTTTCCTTTTTTTTATGGGAAAAGCCTTTTGCCACCCCCGCATGTGTGCTACATTGTGCATGTGGGCGGTTGGAGTTGTACTGGTTATGAAACAGATTAGTGGTCATGAAGGATTGTGTGTGTGTCGTGTATTTCTCTCTGTTTCTCATAGCAACGCTGCTCGCCACATTTCACCTTCTCCGTTTTTCTATTTGTGAAGCGATATAGAAATAAAGCTAAAAAAGTTGTCTCAATCCTCTTAACTCTGTGTGTTCCTACAAAACACATTTCAGATAAAGAGCTTTATTTGATCATAATGCTTAGTGGACGAGTTCAGCTTGGGATGTCAGCTTTGTTTGTTTGCTTTCACTCAAATCCTCCAAGTCCAGGGGTGACACAAAATTCAGGAGAGCAGCTAAACTGAGCAGCTGGCAGTTCAAACTGATGCCAAAATAGAGCAGTCAGTATTTCTCTCCTTTTTTTATTTAATTGACTCTTCATCATGACAAATTACAGCTCAAGTGTCACAATTTGCTATATGTGGCTAAGTGCATATGAGAGACAGTCAGAGAGACAGCATAAACGTTTTAAATTGGTATGTTCAGATGATGTCTATGAAAAATGTCTTGAGGCTTCAGCCTGAAATATGCAGTATTGTGCAAATGTTTTAGCCCCCCATCAGCTCTGGTGTTTAGCAAAGCTGTAATGAGCAACCATGTATATGGTTTGGTCTCTTTGTTAGGATACAAACCCAAAGTATTTAGTGTATGAGCTCTATTGGCCCTATAAACACACTCCTAAGGCAATTAAATCTATCTGTCTGTCTGTCTGTCTGTCTGTCTGTCTGTCTGTCTGTCTGTCCGTCTGTCTGTCTGTCTGTCTGTCTGTCTGTTTGTCTGTCTGTCATCTGTCTGTCTTTCTGTCTGTCTTTGTCTGTGTCTGTGTCTGTGTCTGTCTGTCTGTCTATCTGTCTTTCTTTATGTCTGTCTGTGTCTGTTGTCTGTCTGTCTGTCTGTCTGTCTTTCTGTCTGGGTCTGTCGGTCTGTCTGTCTGTCTCTCTGTCTATCTGTCGTCTGTCTGTTGGTCAGTCTGTCTGTCTGTCTGTCTGTCTGTCTGTCTGTATTTCTGTCTGTCTGTCTGTCTTTCTGTCCGTCCGTCCGTCTGTCCGTCTGTCTGTCTGTTTGTCTGTCTTTGTCGTCTGTCTGTGTCTGCCGTCTGTCATCTGTCTGTCAGTCAGTCAGTCGGTCGGTCTGTTGGTCTGTCTGTCTGTCTGTCTGTCTGTCTGTCTGTCTGTCTGTCTGTCATCTGTCTGTCTGTCTGTCTGTCTGTCTGTCTGTCTGTCTGTCTGTCTGTGTCTGTCGGCTTTCTGTCGTCTGTCTGTCATCTGTCGGTCGGTCGGTTGGTCTGTCGGTCGGTCTGTCTGTCTGTCTGTCTGTCTGTCTGTCTGTCTGTCTGTCTGTCTGTCTGTCTGTCGTCTGTCTGTCTGTCTGTCTGTCTGTCTGTCTGTCTGTTTGTCTGTCTGTCGTCAGTTGGTCGGTCGGTCTGTCTGTTGTCTGTGTGTCAGTCTGTCTGTCTGTGTGTCTTTCTGTCTGTCTGTCTGTCTGTCTGTCTCTCTGTCTGTTTGTCTGTCTGTCTGTCTGTCTGTCATCTGTCTGTCTGTCGGTCGGTCGGTCGGTCG
>CAIGQQ010040079.1:1809941-1828902 GCA_903798035.1 Danio albolineatus | reverse complement strand
TTATTATTATTATTATTATTATTATTATTATTATTATTATTATTATTATTATTATTATTATTATTATTAAATAATTAGGTTCCATTAAGTTAGCCTTTATATATACAGTTGTGAAGATTTATTTATTTTATTTTGACTAGAGACTTTTGATGTGGTAGCTCTTGACCTGATCTTTAGTTATTTCCTTATCTTCGTCGTCAATCTTTACCATTCATTTATTCAATCTAAAAATACTATATTATATGATCTAAAAATACACTCGGCTGTGACATTATTGTTCATGAACATGTCTAATTTGCCTATTTTTAGCTAAATGAATTTTCCCGAGGTGATGTTCTAAATGTGACCACTTGCTAAATTTGTAGCGTTGTCTATTTATGGTACATGAGCACATTTGCTTATGCATAACAGCCCTGAGCGCCTTTCTGATGTCAACATCTTTGTTCATTGATGCGGCCAAGTTGAATTATAAACAGTGCCATGACCGCTGACTAAAGTGATGAGAAGCGATGAGCAAAAGGAGAGCAGATGCAGGATAAAGGCAGGCAGAGGCTCCTGGAAAATACCCTGCGTGTTTCCTCCTACGTGTTGTGAATAATACAGGAGATGGACGTACGTGGGTGCAGCTGAAAAGATGGATGAGTTAAAAAGCAGTGCTAGCTTGAATTCAGAAGGTAGATCCAGTCTGAAAGAAAAAGGAAGATGGGCTCTGATCTGCATTCTGGAAACATCCATGAATTTCACATCGCTTGCTGTGCACATTTCCTTGTCATTATGCATTCCTCAGTGTAGATCACTGTGAAGGCGCTGTGATGTATTCAGAGCCTCTTAGATGGATGATGTTTGGATGAATTTATTTACAGTAATGAACACCATGGTTTTTAAGAAGTTGCTTACGTGCTGTTTTCTAGATTAACATTGTCATACACACAAATTGGTTCCTTTCTTTGTCTGTTTTGTTATTTGAATATTCTGTTTCTAATTTATTTAAATGTAGACGTGAGTTCTTGCTAAATATTTTCAGTACCATGAAAAAGCTTGTCTGTAAGTCAGTTATAAAATTAATCTGTGTTTTTTTTTTTTTTTTTTTTTTTTTGAAGGGTCAATAATAAAATAATAAAATATTTTTGGTGTAAGTAAAAAGGAAACCTGATCAGCTCAGTTTTACCTGATTAAAATAAATTAAAGTCACAAAAAATATTTCTTGCAATGACTTTCTTCATGTTTTTATTTTATGGAATTAATATTTTTGTAAAGGAAATCTAAAAGCAATGTGTATTGCTAATATTTTATTGCATGTAAACAGTAATTTTCTATTAGACAGAGCTGCCCTGTAAACTGAGATGTAATTATAAATGACATATTATATATTCAAAAATATATAGGATCTTTTTTTTATATAATAGACCAATAATGTTCTCCATATAATCATGATTGCATAATATATATATTTCTGTTTCTGCAGTACGGCCCATTCCACCTGGCTGAGGACTCGTCAGTGGGCACCACGGTGACTGTTGTGTCTGCATGGGATGCGGATGAGTGGGGTGGAGACAGCTGGCAGGTGGACTACAGGCTTGAATCTGGGAACGAGGAGGAAGTTTTTACCCTAGTGAATGACAGGCAGACTAATGAAGCTGCTCTCATCCTTGATAAGGTATGGGCTCAGCCTGACGACTACTGCCAGTCAATTAAAGTAGATAGCCAAATAGTGTCACCCTTGGTAAATATGGGCAAAGAAGATTGTGAAAAATGTCATTGTTTAACCTTTTGATCTTTTGCTCGAAATAAATCATAATTATTTAAAAAAAAAAAAAAAAAAAAAAGTTTTATCACAGAAACATAAACCATATATATACCAGCCACATTATTTGGTACACATGTCCAACTGGTCTTTAATGCAAATTTCTAATCAGCCAATCACATGACAGCAATTCAATGCATTTAGGCATGTAGACATGGTCAAGACGAACTGCTGCAGTTCAAACTGAGAATCAGAATGGGGAAGAAAGGTGATTAAAGCGACTTTGAATGTGGCATGGTTGTTGGTGCCATGTTGTTGGTGCTGGCTGGTCTTAGTATTTCAGAAACTGCTGATGCACAACCATAGGGTTTACAGAGAATGGCCCGAAAAAGAGACAATATCCAGTGAGTGGCAGTTCTGTGGCCGCAAATGCCTTGAGAAGAATGGCCAGACTGGTTCGAGTTGATAGAAAGGCAATAGTAACTCAAATAAACACTGCAGCAGGATGCGCTTCAGCAGCAGAAGACCACACCTGGTGCCACTCCTGCTAAAACAGGAAACTATGGCTACAATTCGCACAGGCTCACCATAATTGGACAATAGAAGATTTGATAAACGTTGCCTGGTCTGATGAGTTTTTATTTCTGCTGCGACATTCGGATAGGGTCAGAATTTGGCATCAGTAACATAAAGCATGGATCCATCCTGCCTTGTATCAGCAGTTCAGGCTGCTGGTGGTGGTGTAATGGTGTGGGGGATATTTTCTTGGTACACTTTGGGCCCATTAGTACCAATTGAGCATCATGTCCACACCACAGCCTACCTGAGTATTGTTGCTGATCATGTCCATCCCTTTATCCCACAGTTTATTTATCTTCTGATGGCTACTTCCAGCAGGATAACACGCCATATCATAAAGCGTGAATCATCCCAGACTGGTTTCTTGAACATGACAAGGAGTCTGTGTACTCAAATGGCCTCCTCAGTCACCAGATTTCAATCCAATAGAGCACCTTTGGGATGAGGTGGAATGGGAGACTGGCATCATGGATGTGCAGCCGACAAATCTGCAGCAACTGCATGATGCTGTCATGTCAGTATGGACCAACATCTCTGAAGATTATTTCCAGTACCTTGTTGATTATATGCAACTAAGGATTAGGCAGATCTGATGGCAAAAGGTGGTCCAACCTGGTACTAGTAAGGTGTACCTAATAAACATGAATCAGTGAATAAACAAAACATTGCATTAGAAAAACTCATATATCATATATTAGAAAAATCATATATCTGCACATTAGTTTAGTAGGACTGGAGGAATTAAATGCATTCCAGACTTAATTAAATGCATTCCAGAATAGTTGCATCTCTGACAAAAATCGTTCGATCCTGACAAACCATACATAAATGGGATCTTAATTCATCAGCTTTAAGATTATTTCCAAAAATTGACTGGTTTTGTGGTCCAGGGTCATATATTTAAATGTTGAGGATTAAATAATAGCAACCAATCACCTGTTCCATGTAGTTATCAGCATTTGTGTCCAATAGAGTTTCATGACAGAAGTTTGGAGCAAGAAAAATAGTTTTCTTTGCTTATATATTCCAGGAGTGCTAGTATTAGCAGAGGCCATTTAATGCAGATATAAACATCAAACCAAGCATACTTTTCAAAAGTGTTTTATATAATGGTTGAGGGGAGGTGAAAGTGGGAAAAAAAGAATTCATTTGACTGTTCTTTTTCACTATTTTGGGTGGGGGTGGTGAGTTATCCGTCTTGTTTATCCAGTTTTTAATCTGGGATCTGATATTGAAGTTCCATTGGAAAGATCTAAACATGTCCAAGTGAGCCACATTCAGTTTTGTGAAGTGCTTACAGGATAGGACGGATACTGCATATGCTCATCGTCAAATCACTAAAATGGATGATTGTTCATGCTCTTGAGTTACTATAATTATCTCAGTGTTTACCTTTGCTGAGCAGTTTCATTTATACTTGCTGATATTTTTATAGGTGCAGTTAAGTGCATGATGAGGTCGGAGCATTAGGTTACTACTCAACCCGTATACAGTTTAAACACTAACTTTTAAGCAAAACATCTTACAAAAGAAATTAAAGTGGTTATAAATCATGTGTATGGCTAAAAGATATACTGTACAGTACTTTACTTAAAGACACTTTACTTGAAGGGGTGTTCATAGGACTGTCACAAAACCTTTATATATCATCATGAATATGAAGGAGATTACAGACTACAGTGGTAGAAATTGAATTTGTCATTAATATGTCATTAAATATTAATGATGCTGCTATATTGCCGGCTGCTAGCTCCGCAACTCTCACATGGTCGCCCACTGAAGCTAAGCAGGGCTGTGCCCGGTCAGTACCTGGATGGAAGACCACATGGGAAAGCTAGATTGCTGCTGGAAGTGGTGTTAGAGAGACCAACAGGGGGCTGCCCGGTCTGTGTGGGTCCTAACGCCCCAGTGAAGTGAAGGGTACTGTATACTGGGTACTGTACTGTATATTTCGGATGAAACGTTAAACCGAGGTCCTGACTCATTAAAAATCTTCGAAAAAGAGTAGGGGACTAACCCTGGCATCCTGGCCAGATCTGCCCATTGGTCTCTGTCCATCATAGCCTTCTAACCATCCTCAAATCATAATTTGCATAATCACTCTGTCTCCTCTCCACCAACCAGCTGGTGTGTGGTGTGCGGTCTGGCTCAATATGGCTGCCGTCGCATCATTCAGATGGATGCTGCACACTGGTGGTGTATAAGGACATCCCCTTCCATTGTGTAAAGCGCTTTGAGTGTCTAGAAAAGCACTATATAAATGTAAGGAATTATTATTATTATTAATTATAAAACTATTTGACAAATTTTGACACTTTTAACGAGACATTTTAATGACAAATTAATTTTGTTCCTCTGGAAAAAAAAGGGATCAGAAAAATATTAATGACACATTTATAGTTGCCTTATGACAGTCAAGTTTTGTTATGTCTTGTCAAAGTCAAGATATCATAACAAAGAAACAGACAGGTCATGGTGTATTTATTTATGCCAAGTCATAACAAAGACATTTAAAAATAATAATAATTTTGCATGGGCACAACCGCTTCACAGCAAGAAGGTCACTGGTTCGAGCCTCGGCTGGGTCAGTTGGCATTTCTGTGGGGGGTTTGCATGTTGCATGGGTTTCCTCCGGTTTCCCCCACAAGTCAAAAGACATGCGCTATAGGTGAATTGGGTAAGCTAAATTGGCTATAGTTTACAGTATGTGTGAGTGAGTGTGTATGGATGTTTTCAAGTGATGGGTTGCCATAGGTTAATTGGGTAAGCTGAATTGTCTGTAGTGTATGTGTAAGTGAGTGTGTGTGAATTTTTCCCAGTGATGGATTGCAGCTGGAAGGACATGCGCTGCATAAAGCATGTGCTGGATAAGTTGGCGGTTCATTGCACTGTGGCAACCCAAGATAAATAAAGGAACTAAGCGGAAAAGAAAATGAATAAATAATTTTGCATTTACTGTGAATGATACTTACTGATAGTTGTCATACTGTAAGCATGCATAAAATCTTCATAATATTCATGACATCTTATTAATTCAACTTATTTGAAACATTGAAATAGTCACTTTCTTTTAATGTGCTCTCTGTGTATGTAACTCACTTCTGTACATTTAATTTGATACAAACAACCAATGGGACTTGTCATGTCTTTAACCCATATACCGTTCAGGTGAAAGAAAAGAATTTGCACCTGTTTGAATCTCAAATGTATTCTGCCTAGTTATTTCTTTGCAAATGTCACTTTTGTGCTCTAACACAATGTAATTCATTTATTTTTAAGTGAAGGTTAGTGTTATAAACATTCTTTGTGGCCATTGTATGAAAGCAAACTGTTACGTCATTCTTTAACAGGCTGCATCAGGCTAGGGCTCAAGGCCTGATCCTCACCGTGACCTACATTCCCTTCAGGTGATGCAGTTGTTCCACCGCAGGATCACCACAAGCGCCTGATTAGTGTCAATGATTCCGCTGACTCTATGCAACCTATATGTCAAAAACAACCAGCTTGATTTGTCTTGATATCTTTTATTCATGTTCTAGTAGCTTTTGTACTTCACACTGCAAGCTGTGAGGGGATGACATTTCAACAGAGGGTAAAATCTGATATCTACCAATAATATCTTGCAAATGATTATCGGCGTTCTTGTTTACTCTGCGAATCTCTCTTGGTTGTTGTTCTGCGGCTCAGGGATTAAGTAATTGAATTGTATTCTTAATTAGAGGGCACTAATTACAGTATGTCACGTTTGCAGCCTAGACAATCAATGCTGGAGACCACATGCGATCCATATTTTTTAAATAGAAGGACTGTTTTTAGGTAAACAACCGTTAGATGCACAATTTCCTGTTGCCTTGAAGCCTTTTAGGCCCCTTTACGCTACAATTTAAATGTTAATTTTTTTTGCTCATATGTGACAGATTGGATCTGTTCTATGACTGTGTAAACACGAAAAACACATGCATTCAGATATTCAGAGAGCGGTTTCAGGCCTCCTTCATATGTTTGAAAGAAATCAGATAAATAAATAAATCGTAAATGTGACCATCATGTAAACAGGCAGATCAGATTTATTGAGGCATTCCGTTTTGTATGTCATTAAACTTGCGACAATGTGGTACTTCTCTGGGGTTAAATGACGTAGAAGGAAGAGTGTGTGTGGAGACGCTGACACGGTAAACAACAACAACAGTGGAAACATGGTGAGGGAAAGTGGTTGACGGAAGTTACGGCAGAAGTTACCTGCCTTCTTGCCATCTTGGGGAGATGAGTCAGTGGAGGGCACCATATATAAACCATAGGCGCAAGCTGTGATGACGGCCCTTTCCCTCCTCCTGCGCCTCAAAATCAAAAGTTGGGCGAACTTCTCATATTTCGCAGAGCTAAAAGAAAGACGATTTCTTCCATCTTGGCTAGTGTGGCGCAGATGCTAGAACCTTTATGCATGCGCAACGCCGTAAATTGTATGGCAAGTGTAAACACATGAATCAGATATGGGTCACAATTAAAAGAACGTGTAAACAAAAAAATAAGGTCAAGAATCTTGGTGTGACTCTGGAGTCAGATCTGAGTTTCAACAGTCATGTCAAAGCAGTAACTAAATCAGCATACTATCATCTCAAAAGTATTGCAAGAATTAGATGCTTTGTGTCCAGTGAGGACTTAGCGAAACTTGTTCATGCTTTTATCAGCAGCAGGGTGGATTACTGTAACGGGCTCCTCACTGGCCTTCCCAAAAAGACTGTCAGACAGTTGCAGCTCATTCAGAACGCTGCGGCCAGGATTCTGACCAGAACCAGGAAATCAGAGCACATCACACCTGTCCTCAGGTCTCTACACTGGCTCCCAGTTACTTTTAGAATAGATTTTAAAGTATTACTACTTGTCTACAAATCACTAAATGGCCAAGGACCTCAATACATTACAGATATGCTCACTGAATACAAGCCTAACAGATCACTCAGATCTTTAGGATCATATAAACTAGAAATTCCCAGAGTTCAGTCAAAGCAGGGTGAATCTGCATTCAGCTATTACGCCCCTCGCTGCTGGAATCAGCTTCCAGAAATGATCAGATGTGCTCCAACATTAGGTACATTCAAATCAAGACTGAAAACACCTCTGTTTAGCTGTGCCTTTACTGAATGAGCACTGTGCTACATCTGACAGATCGCACTATTATGTCTTTCTTTTTCATTCTTTTATAACTTCTTTTAACTCATTTTAATCTGTTTTTATGTTTTTTATTATTTGTTTTTATCTTCTTATACTTCAATTTTATTTCTGTCTATGTAAAGCACTTTGAATTGCCACTGTGTATGAAATGTGCTATATAAATAAACTTGCCTTGCCTTGCCTAAACGAAAAGGTGAAAAAAAACTCAGATAAAGGCAACAAATCGGAATTGACCATCAAGACCTGACAGTGTAAAAGGGGGCCTTGAGAGTAGCTCATTTTTGTCCATAATGACAGGTGTGCTGCACACACTTGTTAATGTTTAGAGAAGTAAAGGGAACTTATTTTATGAGAAGCCTTGTGTAACACAAGAAATCCAAAGCAGAGAGCAGCAGAGAGTATGCCATGGGTCAAAGAAAAGGGAAGAAGATGGCAAGAACGTGTGTTCAACTGTCACACTTAAAGTGCAAGTGAAACAGTCAGTTATGTTTACATTATTTTCTAAATTGATTTTCACCTTAATGAAAAAAGATATTACACGATTAATGTATTTATTTTTTAAAGAAAATGGCATGTTTTTCTATAGCTCTTAAAGCAAGGGTGACGCCATCTTGGAATATCACTGTGTCTGATGTCACAGGGTGGTTCCAGTTCTTGAGGTGAACAAGTACAGTGGAAGTATTGGACTGACCCACAGACTCATGTTTCCAATCATGTTTTTTCTTCCTTTTCACACTAATGATGTTTACATGGACATGTTATGATGAATACGTGAGTAATTTTGCGTAGTTCTTTGCTAAACATCAATTAAATACCATAATACAAAATAAAGCTGCACTGTAAAAAATTAAATCACCATTTTTTCAGCACACTGTACTTTTTCTGTCATACTAAGGATTGTGAATAACTATTGATTACATAAAAATATATGTTATGTCAACAATATTTGCTAAAATGTTATGTCTACATATTTAACTGAGTTTTTCTGGACAAGCATTTTTGTGTTGAACAGGAATATCGATATTTAAGTAATTTGTGCATGCGTGACGCGACGATCGAAAACCAAGCTTGTTGATCTGTTGCTTGTATGAGGGGTGACACAGTGGCACAGTGTGTAGCACAGTCACCTCACAGCAAGAAGGTTGCTGGTTCAAACCCCGACTGGCGTCCCTGTTCACGTGCATTTCCTCTAGGTGCTCAGGTTTCCCCCACAGTCCAAAGACATGTGGTACAGGTGTCTGAGTGTAAATAGGTGTTTCCCGGTACTGGGTTGCAGCTGGAGGGGCATCTTCTGTGTAAAACATATGCTAAATAAGTTGGTGGTTCATTCCGCTGTGGCGACCTCTGATGAATAAAGGAACTAAGCTGTAGAAAAATGAATGAATGAAATAGTAAGCTTGTCTTTGTCATTTAGGTAAAATTATTAAAAACAGGATGCTAATTAGTACTAGTTACTTATTTGGCAAATTTGAAAAACATCATCCACTAAACAGAAAGAAATGAATTG
This sequence comes from Danio albolineatus, assembly GCA_903798035.1. NCBI lineage: Eukaryota > Metazoa > Chordata > Actinopteri > Cypriniformes > Danionidae > Danio > Danio albolineatus. The sequence continues at coordinate 1,819,900 of CAIGQQ010040079.1, read as the reverse complement.
ACTCAAAAGCAGTAACTGTTGCTTCAGTTGATGTGACAAGAATCTTTATTAGTAAAATATAATAATCAACATTGCATGAATAAACACAATTATGTTAGCTGAACAAAATAGTGTTACTGAGAAGAACTAAAAACACAGTTGTTGAGACAACTCAAATTTCTTACTGCATCAAATTGCCTTGTTTTTTTTATGTTTTCTCAGCAATTTATTTTTTATGGTGTGTCTAATAAATTTGTAATTAAATACGTAGTAGTGGATATATGAAAATGGAAGATATGGAGACAACTTTTCTACTGTGGTCAGCTTGCTCACTTTGTGCAGTGTTTTACTTGTGATGCTGAACACTAGTTCCCTAAACCCAACCATTAGTGTTTTTAAAAACAAACATGAGAGAAATATGCGGAAAAATATCTCTTGTGTTGGACGCATGCTAAAGGTTTAAGTAAGTGGTTCACTGGTGATCAGTATGATGATCTGGATATTCACAAGAAGGACATTTCAGGTCAAGCCCGAAATTATTCATACCCCTGGGGCTGTGGTAAGATTGACTGTATTTCTGAAAGGTACAACAACATGTACCATAAACAGCATTAGCAAATGTAGAAAGTGCCCTCTAGTGGATTTGTCATTTGAAAAAATGCAACAAATTGTACTCAGAGCATTGTATTAAATGTCTCAAAAATGTTGACTGAGGCACATATTTCCCACAAATTTGGGATGGAGTTATTGGCTGTAGTTTGCTGTCCTGCCATTTGTACATCCCAGTTTTACACATCTGGTGTCAAGTGATTGGATGACAACAGGAATCAGGGCAAAAAAAGGACAGAACAGCAGAGTCTGGTCAGAATGTCGTCTGCTTATTAAAATAAAATAAATTAAGTTATTGAAGAAATTAAATTAAGTGAAGTTAGATGTAATAGTGGGAAAACAGCAATGTTTTTCACTTCCAGTCAGAACTATTACTCCTTTTCTCTCTGGGTCTCTCTTGTTTACTTCTTTCTGGAAACACAAATATTGATGATGCATCTTCATCACAATTGCCATCATTTGTTTTTGGTTTTAGTAAGAGTTTGGTTGTTGTTGTTAGTGTTGCTGATTATTTTTTATTAAACATCCTTAATGGTGAAAAGTTGACAATTAAGTTAAATGAGAAATAGAAATGAAAAGATATGGACTGTTATGGACAAACAGAGTGTTTTGACATGATGAGTAATGACATGTCATTATGACCCTGACCCAAATCTACATTTATACGCATTCAGTTACCTTTCATTTCATATCCATGCTTTCCTGGAAGACAGCCCAATGTATGACTTATAGTCAGAGGGACGTCAGCAAAGATGTACGCATCCAAAGATATATCTTCAGTATGATGAATGACATCAGAGCACACAATGGGTCACTCAGAATATGATTTGAACTATTTTTACCTTTAGAAATGCAGGTTGACACGTTGTGATGACTAGCGAGAGACACAATCATACAGTGTGATTTTGTCCTTGACTACAGTGTGCTGGAACAGATTATTGAGAGAACTGCCTGTGAAAGTCAGATCACTGCTCTTTGTTCTTTTGTTCTGCTTTTTGGGAGTCAGAAAGTGGCTTTATTTTCACTGAAAATAACACTTCAAGTATAAGGAAAAAGCAGGACTGTATTAACAGTGTCCATTGGTCACTTGTGTTGTAGGTGCTGGACTTCGAGCGTGAGAATGAGTATATACTGGTGCTCAGTGCTCAGAACCCTGTCGCTCTGGTGCGGGGCAGATACGGACCTGCGTCCACAGCCACTGTCACCATTTTCATTGATGACATCAACGAAGGTCCCGTTTTGTCTCAAAGCCACTATGAGGTCACTGTCAGAGAAGGGGAAGAGCCAGGACGGGTTATTGCCACAATCAGAGGCTATGATCCTGACTCTCATCCAATCAGGTAAGGTAATATTTAATTCTTTGAATAACTAGTAAATATGGAGTAGCCACCCAACGTGGTTAAAGCAGTATGTGTACATGTGTTTGATTGACAGATGGTCTGACCAGTCATAATTCTGATATAATGTGCTCCTCATTGCTGTGTGCCATTTGGTCCGTCAAAATAGTGGATTTAGTAGATTAACATTGGGGAATTGAAACATGCCTGTAGAAGACTTGTGATGCAGACAACAGGTTACTGGACAGGTAATAGGCATATATGAAGTGAAGTTTTACAAACTAATTTCGAGAGGAGCATGTGATATGATTGATCACGGCTGGCCTCTCATCCATAATCAGTGATAATCCAATCAGATTGATTGGATAAATAAACCAAATTCACCCTACTACCTAATCTTCATTTTGGAAGAATCCCCCCTTCCACCCCATCTCCTCCTTTTCTTCCCTTAATCAGGGAATCCTCTCGAAGCCTACCTGATCTCAGACCTTCTTATATGCTTATTGACCAGGTGGGAGCCGTGGGCTCAAAACCTACAAAGATGGCAGAAAGTACTCTATTTGTTTACTTTATTTTACAAAAGCAGATTTCTTTTCTATATATACACAATAAGTAGACCCTTTACAACTTCAAATGATATCTTAATGTTGTATGTACAACAAAAATTGTATTTTAAGTCGATCGCACTAAAGATGTCATCTACAGTATAGACCAGTGGTTCTCAAGCTTTTTTCACCAAGTACCACCTCAGAAAAAAATTGTCCCTCCATGTACCACCATAATAACCGGTGTTGAAGTACAGCAGCATAGTAGGCCAGATTAAGCAGCTACAGCACTGTACAGTTCAAAAACAAGGCAGATTATTCTTCTAATAAGGATTATTTATTAATGTCAGCCACTTAAATAAAAGGTTTAGAGTATTAAAAACAATTTACTGATCACATTGGTGTTATAGTCCGCGTCAAAGGGTCAAAAGTGTGTTCATTTTTTACTTAAATTATTCAGAGATTCCTCCGCGTACCACTAGAAGGAAGCTTGTGCACCACTAGTGCTACGTGTACCACAGTTTGAGAACCACTGGTATAGACAGTTGTTTTTAACCTATAAAGCTCTAATTATGTCATTCATTGATGATATTTGAGAAATCACCATTTTTTTCTCTTTAGTCTCGTTTACCTTGTGAGGTTGTAGTTCAGTTTTGCCATGAGATTTGTTAGCCATAACAATCTTTATTTTGTTTATATCATTTCAAGTCGCTTTTACATCCTGAATGTATCATTTTAATGCATATTGTAGACCTTTCTGTCTTATTCTGTCTGAAATAAACTTTTTTTCATCTATTTTCCCATTGCGTGCACAAATCTGCTAGAAACCATTAATTGCTTTCAATTTGCTTTCAAAGTATATCAATATTAAAATTGTAACTGTCTTTGCAATGTGTCTTATGAAAACCAACAATACTTGCAGTACCATAATGCAAAACCTGCAGAACAGTGAGAGAAAATATACAACAATAACAAGAGCTGGTTTTCTGTAGGCTTGGGTGGAAACTGGTTAATAATTTCACTACACAGGATCAGATAAATCAAGCATTTTGAAAAGCAAACTTTAAATTGCATTATTTTATGGACAACATATTTAGACAGAAAAGGTTTGAATCTGACATTTAATCACCCCGCTGTGTGTATATATGAATTTATATATATATATATATATATATTTACATACATACACAGTATAGATAGACAGACAGACAGACCAAATTCTATGCAAAATTCTCAACAATCTGATACATACAGTGAAAACTCAACATGCGCTTAAAAAAATACTAAAATACCAAAAGGAAAATATGCAGAAGTAAAAGTGCAAATGTTTCTATGCCAACAAATACTATCATTATCAGGTATTGTGGCCTGGTCAGTTTGTGGATTGGACACAATGTACAAGCAGGTGCTGTCCTGCCGTTCAGATAATTTTATGAACATGACATGACTGATGACTGATTCTGCTTCCTCATCTAAACAGCAGGGGAAGTCTTTAAAACAGGAAATCAGAGGACTGTCGCAAGAAGAGTTACTTGATCAAATAGATTGCAATCAAGCTGTTTTAAGGTTTCATTAATAGAAATTTTATATCAAATACATCAAACTGCAATAGTAATGAATATAATTACCATTTAAAATAACAGCTATAACAGTAGTTACATGTCCTAATGTTACTTTTTCCAACTTTAGTAGCATTGCACTGCTATTCAAGGTCACATGATCCTTCAGAAATCATTCTAATATGCTGGTTTAGTGCTTAGGGAACAAATCTTCATCACTGTTTTGTGCTGCATTTTTTTTTCACAAAATGCATATATACATGTTTTATCTACTCTTTTGTCAAACATTCATGAATTGCACAATTTACAAAAAGAAACCTACTGTATATTTAGCTTTTGTTACATTTGTTACATTAATCTCTCTTTAAATGAACATTTACACTTGAAACATGGAGGCTTAATTGAAGCATGTATGCACAGATTTGACCTCAGCATGTATGCTGATATCCACACCAATGATCAGATTTACAGTAAAAGTCAATCATATTAGCTCTCCTGCCAAACATTAATTATGTTTCAAGCATTCACCGATTAAGTTACGTTTAACAGAGCAACACAATTTTCAAAGTATTTCCCTATTATATTATTTCTTCTGAAGAAAGTATTATTTATTTTAGTTTTGCTTGAATAAAAGCATTTTTTTTTACATTTTTTGTGTCAGTGTTATTAACCTTTTTACTTCTTTTTTTTTGCCCTGATGGCTACGGGACAAATCACTGTCTAATTAACCAAACTTTCCTTGATAACCTAATTACCATAGTTAAACCTTTAAATTTCACTTTAAGCTGAACACTAGTACTTTGCAATATAACTAATGAAATATTATGAGCTGTCACCATGCCAAAGACAAAAAAAAAAAAATAGTTATTAGAAATGAGTTAGTAAAACTATTAGGGTATTAATATCACGAACTATTATGCTAATATATTGTTATGTATTAGGTAAAGATATGTTGAAAATTCACTATATTCTTTTTATTAATAATTTAAAAACTAAAATATATTTCACTGGAAGGCTAATAATTTAATAGCTGTATGTTGTATATGTTTTTAATATTTTAATAGCTTGATTCATAGAAAATAATGAAGAGTGATGCAAACTCTGACTCGTCATTCTTCAGGTATTCGCTGAGAGGAGACACTAAGAGGTATTTCTCCATCGGGAAGTATTCAGGAGAGCTGAAGACGGTCCAGGCTTTGGACAGAGAGGAGAACCACACCTACACCATGGAGGTGGTGGCAGAAGATGGCCGTAAGACATATTTTTCCCTCTCCTCTCTCAATCTGGAAGGTCTACCAATTCATGTTGTTTGTTTGAGAAAACATGTCCATCAAAGCAAAGTTATTATACAGAGCAAGTATGAGAAGAAGATGCTATCAGTGCGAGACATCTGGGAAAATCAACATCCCTCAGCTTTCTCTTTTTCAAAATCAGTGCTGCAGAGACACTTGACATTTCAAGATGCTGTGACAGCCTCTATTCACTATCAAATCTCATTGAAAATTCTGGGCCACATCCACACGCCTTGAGAAAAATCTCAGACATTAGAACTGGCAGTGAATGAGTCACCAGCTGAGATGCTGCTTGCGCGCCTGTGTGTGAGTGTGTGTGCGTGCGTGTGTGTGTGTGTGTGCAAACCTGGTATTTATCACATGGTGGGGACCAATTTACAGTGATACCAGTTGTTTTAGACCTTGTGGGGACATTTTTGGTCCCCATAAAGAAAATCGCCAATAAAATACATTCATTCATTTATTTTCAAAAAAGCAAAAACTAAAGTTGCTTCAGCATCATAAAAGTTGTTGTATTTAACCCTTAACATGTTCTTTCACACTTTGAGTGAAACTAGCAACAATATACCCTTAAACACAAAACCTTTATGAAATAAATAAATAAAAGTAATCTTAATTATCATTCAGAATCAGTTTGGTGAAACTGCTATTATAGACAACCATAAATTTTATGTATTTTAAACTAAACAAAAAAAAAAAAACAGCTGCTCAAATTTTTAAACTAACCACAAATTAATTGTAGTATGTCAACAACTTGTCAAGTAAGCTGCGTATATTAAAAAGCGCAAAATCTGCTGTTGTATATGCTACAACTATAAAAATATATAAAACATATGGTCACACTTTATTTTGATGGTCCATTTGTTGAATCTAAGTTACAATGCAATTAATTCTCATTAGATTATTAGTAGACTGTTAGGTTGGGGTTAGGGTTGGGGTTAGGGGTAGGGTTAGTGTAAGTGGACATGTACTTGCATAGTTTCTTATAGTCAGTTAAATGCCTGTTGAATGTCAGTATCAACAGATATTAACTAGACGGTCTACTAATACTCAAATGGACCATCGAAATAAAGTGTTACTAAACATATTTCTCTCGCAAGCACACTTGGCCTCTCTTGCACGCACTCGGTCTCTTTTGCGTGGACAATTGGTGCACCTCGCACACATTTTCTCCACTTTCGCTTTACTTTTTGTCCAGTCTGGCGCCTTTTATATGACACGTCTTCTTTACAGTGGTTGGTTGGCATCCACCAATCCTACACAAACTGTACATCGCCGCTGTAAACAGGAATATGTGGGCTAGACTGCAGCCAAAATTAATTAACTACAGTTTTAATATGAATATTAATAATAGTAATTTTAATAATTAAATATTATTAATATATTTAAAAAGTATTGCGGTACAGTATTAGTTACTGTTACAAGTAATGCTGTTACAGTAATCATTACTAGTAATACATTACTGCCCAACACTGATGTCAACTAGGTTGGGTTAATTAGGCAAGTCGTTGGGCAACAGTGGTTTTATTTTGTAGCCAATTGGAAAAAAGTCTTAAGGGGTTTTTCTTTCTTTTTTTTTAAGGGTTTTTTCTTTTTCTTTTTTTTTAAGAAAAAAAGTCTTATTATTGAACATAGAAAGTGTGATTGTGAATTCTAAAAAAATGTGTGAAAATATGTTGTGAATTTTATTTATTTATTTTATATATTTATTTATTTTGTCCTGGGTTAAACATCACTTGGCAAATGTTAGACGACGAAAGAAAAATGTCAAAGGAGGGGTCATAATTTGCCCTTAATCATTAGTCTGCCCTTTTTAAACTGTATGTAGAATGTAGTATTTTGAAAATCTAAAAGTTCAGGATGTTTTCCATTGGTTGGGATAAGAGGACAGAATGCTGTATACAGTCATTATATTAATGCAATATAGTAAACATAATGTCTTTAGAAGCTCCACCTATATAACATGAATACCCAAAATGTGTGGGTCTCGTGTGCACGTTCATGTATGTGTGTACTGGTTTTGGTGGTTTACAAGGACAGAAATGTGTATAATGATATGTGTACGACATAGTTGCACTCTAAGGCGGTTTATAAGGACATGTGCTGTGTCCTCATAATTCAAAATGATTAAAAATCATACTTGACAGGGTCTTTTAACATTTAGAGTTGTCTCAGGTTTCCTGTGAGAGTTGGGTTTAAGGGTAGGGGTGGTAGGGGGTAGGGGTGGGTATATAATAACCAGTTTTACGGAAAAAAATTATATTACCCTCATAGAGAATCCCTAAAATTACGAATACCAACAAGTGTGTGTGTCTCTGTGTGTCTTTGTGTCTGTGTGTGTTGCGCTGAATTCCTTACCATACCTGCAGACAGGGTGCAAATCAGAGACTTGAGGTGTGAAGGTCACTCAGTTCAGAGTCCAATTATGTTCGCCGTTCTCAGATGAGAAATCAGTCCAGAATGCATAGTCACAAATGTTTATGGGGGAGAACGAAAGCAGAGAGATGAGACGAGAACAAGAGATATGACTCACTATTCCCCGTCCTGCGTGGTCTTGAGTGTCGAAGCAGGGTTGAAAATGAGAGGGAGGACAGAGAAATGAAGACACTGGAGATGAAATCGAAAAATAATACACATGCTTCGAGATGTTGACCTTCAAGGACTTCCTTGCACTCTGGGCTGAAGAAAGATTTATAAAAATAGACAGAGAGGGTTACAAAGGGTGAAGGAAATAAATTACACCACACGCTATTCAGAAATGTGTATGAATATTTTGAAAGCAGTGAAATTTAACAGAAACAACGGGCAGCAGGGTCAGAGATGTAGTTTTACTACAAGTTGCAATCTTTGCCCTTTAGAATTGATTTACAGAGGCATTTCACTGTTTAGGGCAATTTTAAAATGACAGGTAACTCTTTAAATCTGTCTTGTCTTTTATTTTTTACAAAAAAATAATAATAATAATAATAAATAAATAAATAAATAAAGCTGTGTAAAACTGCATGTGAATGTTAAGCATAAATGTGTACACTCCTCAAAGATTTCTCTTTTAAATGTATATATTTTCTATGGGATCCTTGAAAATAACATATTTGTGTCATATTTATTAGATTGGTCAGCATCAAAGCCAAAATGGAACAAAACTAACAAAAAAAAAAAAAACAATGATCACCATCATGGGTCCATCATACCCATATTAATATGTTGGGGGGGAAATATTAAAATATTTTTAACTGGAAAAATTAAGTGAAACATAACAAACTAACAAATTTAGCTGAAATTTTGTAGTTTGCTATTATATTATTGTATTTTTGCAATAACTTATTTGAATTTAAATGTATTATCTTTCTATTCCTAAAGATTTGAGGTGATCGAACTCTTATTTTAATGGATATAACTGTTTAATAAAACCGTTTTGTTTAAATGCACCAAAAATTACTGTCAACAATTACTTAGAAATCGATACAAAAAACATACATTTTCAAAAGGGAGAGTGGGTGGCACAGTGGTTAGCATTGTCGACAGCAAGAAGGTCGCTGGTTCGAGTCCCAGCTCGGGCCAGTTGGCATTTCTGTGTGGAATTTGTATGTTTTGCCCATGTTATGTGAATTGAATACAATGAATGTGTGTGAATGTGAAAGTGCTGTTTCCCAGTACTGAGTTGTAGCTGGAATGACATCCGCTGCGTAAAACATATGCTGCAATAATTGGTGGTTTATTCCGCTGTGGAGACCTCTGAAAAGGAGACTAAGCCCAAGGAAAATGTGTGAATAAATTAAACGAGGTCTACTGAATTATGCTGAGCATTGAAGGGTTACAATATTTGGCCCTATACTAAGTATATAAAGTATATGGTAACACTTTCTATTAGTTAATTATAGATTAGTTAATAAAGTTCTAGTTATTACAGTATTTATTCATCTCAGTTTTTAACTCAGAGAGATTTAATGTTAACAAGCACGGCTTTAACAATTAACAATCATTAACTGTTAACTATAATTAATAAATGTTGTGCAGATATTGCTTATTATTAGTTTATGTTAGCAAATACAATAATTACACTGTGAAAATATCTGTTAGTCAACAGTTTCCATATTTTGTGGTTTACAAGTGTTGTTTTCAGTTTATTTACCAAAAAATAAGTTTTTTGGATAAATTACAATGTTTTTTGTATAGTAATATTCAACACCAACCCAGACATTATATCACTTTTAACTAATAAAAATGCTAATAAAAGTCACATTTTTAAACTTTCAAGGTTACAAATTGTTTAAAGAAAGATCAGGGTCCCAAAATGCAATCCAAAAGCATAAATAAAGAAATAGAAAATAAAAACATGAAACACAAAATATGGAAAATTTACAGATATTGTTCACAGTGTAACAGTAACTACTGGAAATTTACGGTAAAGTATGACCAACTATATATTTTTTACTGGCTAGAGCTGAAAAATTATGACATAAAAAATATGTAAAAAATAAATAACTGTTCTAGATATTTTAATAATGCTTCTTAATATTCATTTATAGAATACATACAAAACTGGTCAGATGAATGGCACACCATAATCTGGCTATACAATCAAACCTAGCACGTTATGGAAATCTCCTGTTGTAATCACTAAAGTTATGAAATGAA
>CAIGQQ010040079.1:1765807-1809541 GCA_903798035.1 Danio albolineatus | reverse complement strand
GCATGTATGATTATTGGCCAAATTATAAGTGCGCCATTATTATATACAGTATATAGCCTATTTGGTTACCAGAATCCTATAACATTCTTCTTCATTTTTGGATTAAAAATTTCAGCAAAGTGGATGTGAAAATCAGAACCTCACCGAAAGTGCAGAACTGCAGTATATAGCTTGTGCATGCTGTTTTTCAACAGACTATGGAAATAGACGTACCAGGGATTAACATGCTGAAAAAACAGTCTTTCAATTTCAAGTTAAAAATTAGGTTATATATATATATATATGTTCCATGTTACAGTGTAACTATTCATTTAGCTACTGCATGATATTAAAGTTATACAGTTACAGTGTATACAGTGATTCTCACCCTTCACTTGACACAAACCTGTTTGAGTTTCTTTCTTCTGTTGAACTCAAGTGAGGATATTTAAAAGAGAAATGTTGGAAACTTGTAGTCATTGACTCTCATAGTATTTGATTTGTTTTACTACAATAAGTTAATACTTACAGGTTTCAAGCAGGTTTTTCAGACAATCTTCTGTTGTGTTCATCATGATGAATTTGGGGTGAACTATCATTTAATAAATCACATGTACTTACTGTATAGGGTTGGAATGTAGGTTAGGTTTAAGGTTAGTTCTATTTAACTATGCATAATTGAGTGTATTTACAAAAGAAAAATCAAGGAGCATGTGTAGCAAGGATACCTTAAGATAAATTTTTACCAAAAATAGATCATAATCTATGCTCTCCTCCAGGTAACTCCTCCCTGTCAGCCTCCACACTGGTGACTGTACACATTCTGGATGTAAATGACAACAGTCCGGTTCTGGTGGGCGATTATTCCTGGAAGTACCTGTGCACACCTCGCTGGGAGGATCAGGCTCTGGTTCTGGCCTCTCGGGACAGCGATGGCCCTCAGCATGGAGGAAGGCTCAACTTCTCCCTCCGCAGTGACGCCACTGTCCGCCGCACCTGGAAACTCACCCCCATCAATGGTTGGTGTATCCCTCTTCTCTACCTGCTGAGCAATAGTTGTGTTGAATGAAAAGGGACGAACCCACTCAAGAACTACATGACCCATCCTTAAAAACCTAGTCTGTCAGTGATTTTAAAAAGCACAAGCTTCTCCCAGTGTATAATTCCTGTAATGTTCCCAAACCTTCAATAATCACAATAGCGCTGACACCAGTTGCGCTGACCTCCGTTAGCAATGACGTCAATGTGGATAAAATTAGAGAGTGCTGTTCGGTAGATGTAGCGTCCAGGCAGTCGAACTGAAACGTCATCTGAATTGGGTGTAATGCTTACCACCCGCTGAATCACACACACACACAGCGCTGAGTGTACTGACAAAGAAGGAAATTGCCCTCCATGTCTAGTGTCTTCAGATGAATCTGTCTTGGACATAATAAGCGTAAAGGCTCTCGTCCTGATAGCTCTAGGCATCATTAATGTGCCAAGCTGATGCCGGTGAGCAGGTTGACTTAGTTGCAGCGTCTGAGTCATGAACCAGAATCAAATTGAATTTGCTCAGTCCTTTTTTTTCTTTTCTTCCTCAATCTCTGTCTGAGTATTTCTCGGTCGATGTTTTTTGTTCCTCTTGTTAATAGGTTAAAAGGATTTCTGTAGTGACATTGGGTGATTATGCTGCTTTAATTTATATCTCACAGTTGGGGCCGGTTGGTTGAGAGGCTGAAATTGTTCCTCCATTGACATTTCATTTCATTTATCCTTCAGACATCCAGTAGTTTGTTTCCTTTTTCCCAGTTTCTGCTCTCACTCTTCGTCGTTTAGCTTTACCTGATCTATCATGGAAGCGTGTGGAGAGTGATGGAGAGGAATGACGTAGTATGGTGTCTGTAGGTGGCAGTCTATATTACACCCTGAACATGTCTTTGCTTGTGAGCTGTGTCCACTCATGGCACTAGAGCACATCTTTCATGTCTGCTAAAATCTTGTAAAGGACAATTCATTCATTCATTCATTTATTCATTCATTTGTTCGTTCATTCGTTTGTTTGTTCATTCATTCATTTGTTTGTTCGTTCATTTATTCATTCATTTGTTTGTTTGTTCGTTCATTCATTCATTCATTCGTTCGTTCGTTCGTTCATTCATTCATTCATTCATTCATTCATTCATTCGTTCATTTATTTGTTCGTTTATTCATTCATTAATTAATTCATTCATTCATTCATTCGCTCATTCGCTTGTTCGTTCATTCATTCGTTTGTTTGTTTGTTCGTTCATTCATTCATTCGTTTGTTCGTTCATTCATTCATTCATTCATTCATTCGTTTGTTCGTTCATTCATTCATTCGTTCATTCGTTTGTTCATTCATTCATTCATTCATTCATTCATTCGCTTGTTCATTCATTCATTCATTCATTCATTCGCTTGTTCGTTCACTCATTCATTCATTCATTCATTCATTTGTTTGTTCATTCATTCATTCGTTTGTTAGTTCATTCATTCATTCATTCATTTATTCGGTCGTTCATTCGTTTGTTCATTCATTTATTCATTCATTCATCCGTTTGTTTGTTCACTCATTAATTCATTCATTTGTTCATTCATTCATTCATTCATTCGTTTGTTCATTTGTTCGTTCAGTCAATTATTCGTTTATTTGTTTGTTCATTCATTCATGCATTCATTCGTTTGTTCGTTCATTCAATTATTCGTTTATTCGTTTGTTCATTCATTCATTCATTCATGCATTCATTTGTTTGTTCGTTCATTCATTCTTTCATTCATCCGTTCGTTTGTTCGTTCACTCATTCGTTCATTCGTTCATTCATTCATTTTTTCATTCGTTCAGTCATTTGTTCATTCATTCATTTGTTTGTTCGTTCATTCAGTCATTCGTTTGTTCATTCATTCATTCGTTTGTTCGTTCATTCATTCATTCATTCATTCGTTTGTTTGTTCATTCATTCATTCGTTTGTTCATTCATTCATTCATTCATTCGCACACATTCCCTTGGCTTAGTCTCTACTCTCTCTGAGGTCGCCACAACTATTCCAGCATATGTTTGTATGTAGCGGATGCCCTTCCAACTACAGCCCAGTATTGGGGAACACCCATACACACTCATTCGCACACATACACTACAGACAACTTAGTTTATTCAGTTCACCTATACAGCATGTCTTTGGACTGTAGGGGAAACTGGTGCACCCAGGAGGAAACCCATGCGAACATGAGAAGAACATGCAAACTCCACACTGAAATGTCAAGTGACCAAGCCGGGACATGAACCAGCGACCTTCTTGTTGTGAGATTACAGAGCTAATCACTGAGCCACCATGTCACCTGTAAAGTACAATTCATAAATGAAAATACTTTTGTTACAATCCAAATCTTACAATCCAAATTGATGGCAACCATCTTTAGCATATATTATGCAAAATTGACCTGCGAAATTGAGTGTTCTATGCAAAACAACAATAAAGAAAGGGCTTAATATGATTTAACATTTGCGTATTCATGAACATTTCATATGTTAGTGAATGAAACTGTAGTAGGTGCTGAATATGGATTGCAAGTGGCCAAAATATGAAGTTCTGTAAGACAGTTTCATGGATGTTTACTTTGTGAGATCTTTGTCCCGGTTGTATAACTAAAATCTACAACTAGGCCTGTTAGAAAGATAGTTTTGCATCATCCAGTTAGTTTCTCAGAATGATGTACAGGCCATGGGCAACATATTGACCACCTCTGACAAGAGAGATACTTGTGAAAGATAAACCTGCGCTGGTTAAGTACTGGGGTCCCCTTTAGTCCCTTGTTGACTAGCACATTAAAGGACTCAAGTGTCAAAGGACACTAGTGGGGCTTCTTGGACCGTTGATAAGAGTGAGCAAAGCCTGATAACACCCCCTTGTTTACTGGACTGAGTTTTCGCTTCTGCGTCACACAGACAAATCCCGATTAGGCCAAGTCGGGATTTTTTCCATTAGATTTACTCAGCAGCATTACACTTGACCCCTTCACCCTCCTGTTGTCTTAGAATTCTGTGTACACCATTCGCTCTTCGGGTAAAAAATGACCCACCTTCACTAATAGTTGCATTTTATTTCAATACTCAAATCTATTTTGCTTGAATAAACAACCTCTTCAGCACAAACTCTGTGAATGACTTGGTTTTCATTAATGTTTAATCAGTGGGAAACACTCGACTGAAGTAAAGGGTGTATTTTTTAATGCTAAAAGTACATGCATAAGTGTAAACAAATTTGCAAGACAGTATTCATAAAAGTTAAAGCAACATTTTCTTATTGTGTGTGTGTGTGTGTGTGTGTGTGTGTGTGTGTGTGTGTGTGTGTGTGTGTGTGTGTGTGTGTGTGTGTGTGTGTGTGTGTGTGTGTGTGTGTGTGTGTGTGTGTTTGGGGTTGTAGTGTGCATGTGTGTGCCTGTACATTATGTGGTGTTTTTTTTTTTTAGCTGGCGGATTAAAACTGCCCAAAGGACAACATTGGATGTACCGTCACATGTATTATACATGTATTCTCAATCATAAACATCTTAATGACATCTTAAAAAGATGTGTTATTTTAGCACATATAGAGTAGTTGGGATATTTTTAAAATGCATATAATATCAATACCATATCAATAGTATTACACAATTGCTAGTCTGTTTCTAGCATGTTTTCGAATGATTATGTTGACTAGAATGTTTAAAGAGTTGCTTTCTAACATGCTAGAATATTGCTAATGTTACTAATATTCTTTGAGTGTTCAGTTTAAGGATTGTCTTTATTATGTTACTCTTCCAGTGCACTGCTCCATGAAAAGTCCCACATTGCACTGTGAAAAGCAGGGAGACTTAATGCTTACTACGGTTACTATGGTACAATGCAAAAGTATACCAACTCAGCTTACATAATGACACTTGACTGAAAAAAAACAACATTAAAGCTGTGCTGAAAGCAGCAAAACAAACACTGCCAACCCAGCAAGACTACACTCATTTTTATTGATACCACTGCTATAGATAGAAGACACGCTCCTTACTGTGGTTTTCCAACACTCCTCAAAAGTGTTTGTTTGTTTTTTGTTTTGTTTTGTTTTGTTTTGTTTTGTTTTTTTTCATTTTGTTGGTGCACCTTTAATAAATTTTATTTCAGAATAAACATTCAAAGCAAGACAGACAAAGTCCTTTTAGGGCAAGTCATTTCACTCGGCGACCATCTTTGAAATGCCTCTCAGGCAGTATGCTTAGGCATTCTGTCTGAATGGGGAAGCATCAAATTCTTTGAAACTGTTAGCCAAGCTTCAATTAAATTACATACTTGGAATCGCCAATAAACTTAAACAAAAACCGTCTCATAAGTTTCATTTTTAAATGTCAGAATTAAACAAGATCGGCATATTTTCATATTTTATATTTAAATAAACAAGATCACGGCACCAACCTCATTTATGGCCGTTCTACATATTATCATCCTCTGGACAATGATCATCAGATTACACTGCTCTTCTGAAGTAATCCATAACTTGGTCTAGTCGTCGAATCTCCTCCAGAAATGAGTGTGACCCTTTGTTTATAAGTTTGTGGGCATTTGACATGTGATGTGATGTGCATTTGACAGGATGTACTGTACCTAGCGTTTGTTTCATACAGATTACAAAACCATAAAACTTTTGCTTTCAAATACACTTTGTTCACTTAAAAGTACAGATTTCAAGCTTTATCTGGATGTATATTTCTTAAGTCTGTGAAGCAAGTATTCACTGAGATTTCAGCACGTATGTTGACCACCAAACTGTCGTAAAAGCACATATCTGGCCCCTGGAAAAACATCAGTCTATAGCGATTGATGATTAGCTCCTGTACTAGTAGATGGGGCTTTATTCATCATATTGACAGTTACACTTTTGCCGGTATAAGACTCTGACGGTATGATAACCTTGGATAAAAATATCACGGTTTCACGGTATGACAGTTTTGTGACTATTGCTCTAAAATATATTTTTTTTAAATGTCTGGGTAAAAAACAAACATTTTGAGAAACATTTAAGGTATTTTGATGCAGTAAACATGTCAGGCTAAATAATTCAAATCAATCATTGACTTCTGCTGTCTTTTGTTACAATTTAAATATATTTTCTGCTGGAGATACTATTGTCCTAACAAACAAACTAACTAACTAACTAACTAACTAACTAACTGAATGAATGAATGAATGAATGAATGAATGAATGAATGAATGAATGAATGTAAAAAAAAAATCATAATAAAAAAATCATACACATACCTTAGGATAGCAGAAAATTTTGGCAGTTTTAAAACCTTGACTTTTCCAAACTGCGGTGTACCTTGAAAACTGTTATCGTCCCATGCCTATTCAAAACTATATGAGTGACATGTCATGTGTTTTCTATAGTCTAAAGTAGGTGGCACAGAACCATTTAGAATCTAATTGTTATTGATTGATGTCTGAAAAGTTTATGGTGTAAAAGTATTTAAATTTATATGAAATCAATGTTTTACCTGTGATGTGGTTTAAATTACATTTAAATTACATTTAGTTCAAAAACACCAGATGTGATATTGTATAAAGAGGACCATTCTCATTTCACCATCGATGTCTCATATCCAAGGTCCTTACTGTCCTTGATAAAGCCTAAATTTGTGTTCACCACATGCTGATTCACAGCCTCAGGAGCTTGGGAGCAGACTGAGATGCACCCTGTGTCAATCACCTGAGCAATAACATTGTTCTTTATGTGTAATCTTTCATAGAAATGACAGCTGGGTTTTCATTGTTTCAACAGACACCCACACCAACCTGTCTTTGAATGTGCCATATCTGCCTCCAGAGGTTTACATCGTACCTTTTACAATCTCAGACAGCAGCTCTCCTCCTAGAAGCACATTCATCAATCTGCCAGGTAACAAACACACATAACCTAGAGCTGAATGAATGAAAAGGGGGCATGTATGCGTAAAGAAAGAAACCATGCACGTCATTTGATTACAATCATACGCTGCGTTCATCAGCTGTCTGAACACAATGTGAAACTGGCTCACTGGAGACCGTAATATTCACCGGAGGTCACAAATGGTGTGTTTAATTTTAGATCTCTCAATATGTTCCCCTGACATATTAAAAACGCAATTCAACCAAATTTCAATGGCAAAACAAGCAGAGTCACGTCATTCAAACAAGCAGAGTCACGCATTATTAGAAATGTAAAAGTTGGCTCAATGACTGTTCATGCTGTTTTTATTAAACAATTTAGCACTAATGCAGCCAGTATCTGAAATGCTGCACTTCTCTCTCTCTCAGCTTACTGATGTGAGGTTGTCAGTATCTTAGATCAAATTCTGGATGGTATATTATATTATATGTTATACATTATATTTCATATTATGTGATAATAATTACTCACCAAATATATTGTATCGTTACTGCTTACAAATGGCATAATGAAAATTGTAGTTAACAGTTTGTAGGTAATGTATTCTGGCTACGTTTGGATTACTTTTGACCTAACTTTGTTGTAAAACACAGTTAAAATCTTAGGGGGAGAGCAAAAACATGAATAATCTTTGTTTGTTATTAACTTTAGAAACAGATTGCAAATAAATTTGCATGGTCATTATATATTGTGATTAAAGTTAAAACTAAATATTATGAGAGACAGGATTATCTTAAAAAGAAAAATCTAAAAGAGAAAAGGCAATGATTTGGCACAGTATGCCACTCTATTTTATTATACAGGCTGGAGATATGGCTTGGTATCACTGGCATTGTGATCAACTGGTTTAAACCCTACTTGATTAATTAATTCTCAAATAGTGGTCTAGAAATCAATGAGTCTCACAAGTCTGCTATGGGTTACCTCAGGGATCTGTCTTAGGCATTCCTTTTACTATCTAAACCAGGGGTCAGGAACTTTTTCAGCAAAGAGCCATTTCTGATTTTTTTTGGGCGAATGTATTTTTTTAATGAGCCATTGGGGTGTATATATTACTACTATAAATAATACAGGTTTAAACAGTCTAAGGCCCCGTTTACACTAGTGCGTTTTCGTTTTAAAATGCATAACTTTTGCTACAGTTACGCCACCCGTCCACACTACGCCGGAGTTTTCGAGGTGCGAAAACGGAGCGTTTTGAAAATGCTGGAGAGGGCATTTTCATTTTAAAATGCTGCAGCTGCGTCTCAGTGTGGATGGAGGGAAACGCATACCTTTGAAAACGGAGGCGTGGCTGCTGAGATCCGATACGTGATTGGGGCTTTTGGGTCATTGCGTATCCTTTCCTTATTCGTCAAGCGCACATGACTATAACGTCACCGGCAGATGGCAGACCAGCCTTCACTGTAAACACTGTATTTTCGATAGCCATGGATGTTTTATATTCATTTGTTACTTTAAGTAACAACTCGACCTCGTCGTCTGTCCTCAAAAAGACCTCTCTTGCTTTCTTCACTATCCCGTTCATCGTTCCACCAGCGTTTGTTGACTAACAATAACCAAATGCCAAGCGAGACACGTGCTTCCTGTTTATACTTGAACGCGCATGCCCAGAGTGCGCGAATGGTGCGCGAATGGTCACGTGATATGCGTTTCTGGTGGAGGGAGATCTGTTGAGATCCGCTAGTGTGGACGCAGATCGTTTTTATGCTAAAACGCCGTTTTTAAACTAAAACGCACTAGTGTAAACGGGGCCTAAGGAGAGAACCCCAGACTTCTCTCTCCCTAGACACTTCCTCCAGCTCCTCCGGGGGATCCCGAGGCATTCCCAGGCCTGCCAACATAGTCCCTCCAGCGTGTCCTGGGTCTTCCCTGAGACCTCCTCTGTCTTCCCGATGCCTCCTCCCGGTGGGACATGCCTGGAACACCTCCCTAGGTAGGCATCCAGGAGGCATCCAAAACAGATGCCTGAGCCACCTCAGCTGACTTCTTTCGATGTGTAGGAGCAGCGGCTCTACTGCGAGCACCTCCTGGGTGTCAGAGCTCCTCACCCTATCCATAAGGGTACGCCCTGCCACCCTGCGAAGGAAACTCGTTTTGGCCACTTGTATCCGAGATCTTGTTCTTTTGGTCATGACCCAGAGCTCATGACCATAGGTCTTGGACAGTAGAGAATAAAGAGAACAAATAATTAGTGTAGCTGCTGTTCATAGTGTATTTAAACGAGATGCAAGAGTGAAGTGCTATAAATGAAAATAACAGTTATATAAACAAACATGTAGAGCATATGAGTGTTTCTAACACGATGTCTGGTGCCTTAAGACAGGACTGGTGTGTCCTACAGGTGGTTTGTCAAGCCGACTCACCTGCATGGAGCACACTCATGCATCATAATTATTACATGATTCACTGTTATCGTAAAGTGTTACCCTTATATTTAAGATCATACAAACTGATTTGTTTTTAATAAATGTACTGTATTACATTATAAAGCTGTAATATTAGTAGGTAATTCAAAGCTCATATTCCAAAACAAGCAGTGTTGTCTTAATTACAGCAGAAATACCAAAGCAATTACCTTGACCTTCAGTTACAAAATCTGTATGCTCATGCTGTTCATTTTGGTCTCCGCTTGTTCATGAACCCACATCCATCGGTTTAATAGCTTCTCTTCTGAAACATCCTGTTCACGCAGTCTTCAGTGATGCATGGCATGACCACAGGTGCATGGCATCTCTCTCTCTCTCTCTCTCTCTCTCTCTCTCTCTTTCTCTTTCTCTCATCTTGTCTGACTCTCCTGCTAGCCTCCCCTGAGACCTCACCCGTGCAATCGTCCTCACCTAGTGCTCCATATGTCCAATTTCCCCATGTGCAGTCATTGCCGGTCTAATTCAGTTACAAACACCGAGCTCAGTGGTCATTGTCTCTCTCACAGTGACGGTTTGCCCATGCAACGTGAGGGGGAACTGCAGAACAGCACCAAAACAGCTGGAGGGCATGCCCACCATTCAGTCAACAGTGGGCATCCTGCTAGGAACGCTGGGAGTTATAGGTGAGACGTGTGCACGCTCATTCAGTACGTCCTGAGGTGATCTCAAACAGAAGAGGATAACACGATTTGCGCTTCCTGCAATCACATTTTATGTTCTTGTTTACAGGTGTTATACTGATTGTTATATTTGTGAGACTCTCCTACCAGAATGCGACACCACCGAACAAAGACTGCCAGGAACGGGTGCCGCTCAATGTGTCTCTGTAGTTATGGAGATCTTTGGAGACTATTCGGTCATTTGTTAATTGAAACAATTGATGGATTTTTTTCTGTTTAAATTTCCGTTAGCTTACTGTTATGCCGAGTTCAGACTGCATGATTTTCTAAGTAGTCGCGTCACAGATGTTTTCACATTGCATGACTATCTGGGGTAGTGTTCTGTCTGTGATGTGTTTACACTGCAAGATTGATCGGCGACAGAGGGTTTCACACTGCATGACTTTACAATAGGAAGAATCGCTGACAACTTTGTCCAAACTACGTCTCACAACCAAACAAACGTGAGAAGTGACATGGAAAAAAGGAAGTGACATGGAAGGGAATTAGCAATTTCTCCCTTAACTTTTTTTCTTCTTCGACCCAGCTGTGATATTGCTCAGATGACACGTCAAGCAGAACTAAATTTTAAACTAAAACTAAGTTTTTCTTCCATTTCTTGAGTCCAGATAAACTGAAAATGAGTGTTTTTAACTTCTCCCCCAACGTCCCGCTGGCCTGCAGATACCCATACTAGTGGATGCTGCTCTCTCATTGGCTATGTTATTTTCAATCAGAACATATTTTACATGGCATGATTTGAATCTCCGACAGCTGCAGATATTTAGCATGCCAAATATCTGACGAGTGTCAGCAACTAATCGGCGATTCTCTCAGATGGCGTCTTCGATAGTTCACACTGTGTGATTGTTACTTCCAAGCACCGATTTGCCTGTGATTTTTAGGCATTTGTCTGCAATTTCTCAAAACCTGTCGGCGAGTCAAAATCAAGGCTAAAATCATGCATTCTGAACTGGCATTCAACACCTCTGTTTTTCTGTGTTGATTATTTGTTTTTGTTTTTTTATGCTTTGCAGTTACATTATCATTTTGCAGGCATAGTCTATTATGGTCTATAACAATTATATAAATTTTTAAAAGATTATTTCTCATCTCCTTTGAGCTGTGGGATCAATGAACTGGAATATTTGAAAGCACCCTTAAGGGGAGCATGCACGGTTAAATTTTTCCCATCAGAAGAAGTCATTTGGAACTTATTGATGCTAGTATGGTCATGGCTGTGCAGTTGAACGAGCTGACCTGTCGATTTAAGTGAAGTTGACCAATCAGGAAGATAAACTCACTGACCTGCAGATAATGTTATAATTCACGTTATACTGTACTTTACACTCACAGGGACCAAATATACTGGTTTTGGCCTTCTGAAAAAGAACCTGTATGATTTGTGCACATTCACGGGTCATAATATATCCGGGCTTCCTCTATGCCGAGGAAGGATCCCGGACGAGCCCCCAAATTATGTTACGCCCCGTGTGGCTCGGAGAATGAAAAAGGGCTTAACATAATAATGGCAACCTGATATAAAAGAAATTTCCCTGAGACGTTAGCTGCTATGAATCGACACCAACAACAGACGTGGCAAAAGTGGTTCGCTTTATTGACAATAAAGATAGTATAGTTAAATAACCCAAAGTATATTTACAAATGTGTACAATAATTGCAAAAGGAAATAAACAAATTGAACAAATAGAGGGAAGGAAAATAAGCGGTGCCAAATAAAAGAAAATAACAAATTAAACACCCGCTAACTAATCCCTCCCCCCCCTAAATAAATAAATAAATAAAAAAATATGAAAAATAGAAAACAAACATCTTCAGCGTCATACGCCCCTTTCTAACCTGCACTCACTGGACAAAACATACACAAAGTAGCACCCGCTTCTAGCCTAATGTTTTAACAGAGAATCAACTACGTGTGTGTAAAAATGTATGTCACGTGACGTACTTCACTTTCACTTCCCTTGGTATTTAAGCAGGTTAGTATAGAAGTTTTGAACAGAGATACAACTCCAAAAACAAATAACTTAAAGCGAACCAGAGCACAGGACAGTCACAAATGTCACACAGACAAACACAAGAGCATCAACCAGAGACCAGAATTCCCTCCAGTCTGTCTGGGTCCGAGTCGTTACTGGAGCGCTTAAATGACCCCCATCCTCTTCTGATTGGTCCACTCGGGAGAACTCCGCCAGCCAATCGCAACACCTAGATTTTAGGAGAACAGCAGACAGCCAATAAAACAGAAAGGGGAGGAGAAAACAGAGCAACACCCCCCAGACATGTAACAGTTGTTCTGAGAAAGAAAGAAAGAAAGAAAGAAAGAAAGAAAGAAAGAAAGAAAGAATTTCTCTGTCCATGTTTTTGAATATCATGCGATTGCTTTGAAATTTGCAGGGTCATAAAATCATGTCATTTGTCACTGCATTCAAACGATTTTAACATAAATTCACTTATGACATGTGGACATACTGTCTTCCAACATTAGGATATACACAGCGTATATGCCTACCTTTTGTTTGGTCGCTTATATACATAGAGATAAAAGGCTAGGGGGGTTTGGGGGGTGGGGGGGGGATTAAAAAATCATTATCAATTATCAATTAAAAAATGCTGGAAAATAGGTTTCAATTGAATTGCTTACAGTTTTTGAAAACAATAATCTTTAGTTTCATTGTAAACTACAAAATATGATTTTGTCAACAATTTAATGAACAAGCAAATTGCAGTCATGTAAAATTAAGATCGGGTGGGGGTTGAGTCAAGATCTTCAGCAATAATTTCTGCAATACAAGCTCACTGTGGGTACGTACCCAGGTCTAGATTTCTGGGAAACCACAAATATGTACCACCCAGAGGTATGTCTGGCAGCATTTTGTCTGTAAAACAAATTATATGTTGTATGATGACACCGGCGACTGCTGTTCCTTTTTTGCACAACTGCTTACCTCCGTATGGACGGTTTTTCTGGAGTTTGCCCAGTAGCTTGCTGCATACACCGATGAACTTGGGATGTGGAGCTGAGTGGACTGGGTCCTGGGACAGGGTTCGAGTCTGGTAAAGAACGGTTCCAGAAACCAGGTAAAACAAAATAAATTTAAATATATATTTATAATAAATAACAGACTGAAAACATGGTAAAAACTGAAAATGTGGTAAAGTCATGCGACCGTGATGGCTTTTCTTTCTTTAGGTTGCTTTTGAAGGCACTATCGGTTGGGTTTAGAGAAGGGGGTGGGCGGATGGGTCAGTCAGTCAGTCAACAGCAAGTTGATCAGCTGAAATGTGTATTGCAGCCCTTTGGTGAGTCTATGTGAGAAGAGCAATCAGTACAAGAGAAATTTGAGATTATCAAAAATGTACACCCTGCGAAAACACAAACTGCAAGCAGATGTAGCTCTGGGTACGTATTTCACGGTTCCCAGAAATATAGACCTGGGTACATATCCACAATGACCCTGGGTTGCAACATTTACCAATTTATAATGCAGTTCTACACTTAATACACTCTCAGAAATAAAGGTACGTGAGCTGTCACTGGGGTGGTACCTTTTAAAAAGGTACACATTTGTACTTAAAGGGTCCATATTGGTACCTCAAAAGGAAATATTAGTACCTAAAAATTTTCAGAGGAGCACTTTTGTACTTTTTAGGAACTGCTATGTACCCTTGAGGTATTAATATGGACCCTTTAAGTACAAATGTGTACCTTTTGAAAAGGTACCAACCCAGTGACAGTTCACGTACCTTAATTTCTGAGAGTGTACAAAACTTCTCAAAAATGCCAAGCCTTTCTGTTTTTAGTATATTGTTACCATGTGGACACTGATTCACAAGGCCTTCAAAAATATCTTTCTATTAAATGTACTTCTGTCATTTGTTATTATTTTAATGCCATATATATATTTACAATGTGTTTGTGCAATCATAGATACAGCAGTGGTGATTTAAACATTTGGACTGATGATTAAATATTGTTTCCCCCTTCTGAGTCGCATGACTGATTTTGTTCAACAGACATAATAAGCACGCTCTGTTTGTTCCATCATTTCATAGAGAAGAAGATAGACTGACACTGAGAAAGCAAGAGAGAGCTTAACCACATTCATGATATTTTGTTGTTGTTGTTTTTTCAGGCCATCTTCAGGCCAAACTGTTTTAGAGAATCATAATCCCGTCCCCTGGGATAATAACCAGGCTGAAACAGTTTCACATTTAGTGAGACAGGAAAGATTACCCACAATCTCTTTTAGTGAGCCATCTCCTGTTTATAGTGAGATGACACTGGCGAACATGACCCAGGTGACCTTACAATGCTATATATAGACATTCAGTGTGCTAAAAATAGTCAATGCCACTGAATGACGCCAAACAGCAGCCTTCCCACTTCCTGCCTGTTTGGCATTGAACGCATAGCATGCGGGATCTGCTCCTGTCCCCAGGTGTTTATTTTTATTTTTTATTTCTTTATTTTCACATCACCTCTCTCTCTCCCATGTCGTGGCTGATTCTTGCCAGGAGGTAAAACTTCACATGCAGCAGAAAAGCAGAGCGATCTCTCAGGATCTCCTTCATGAGTGTTCAGCTATTAAAGCGCAGGATGGTAATAACACATCCAAGGTTGCTCATATGTCAGAATGTTCCAGCAGTCTGGGGTGGAAAGAAAGAATCGCAATGTCCAAAAACAACACGCTGATTATTTACCTTCAAGCAGAGTTCCCGACACAGACGGTTTCAAGACGTTCCCCGATGTAATCTCAAAATATAACATGCACGCAAACATTACAAAACACGAATTGCTTTTGGAACTGTCAACATGTTATTTTGCGGTGAATTACCCCATGAGGGATATGAATGGTCTAGGTTGTGTATTTGTGAAGGGCAAAAAGCCCAAAAGAATATTTACAAAACGCTCCAGCCATTCGTAGGTCAAGCCTAATAATACTGCGAAAGGCAAGGGCTATATTTAGATTCTCTGGCCTTGTTTTAGTTCTCTTAGGATCAGATTGGTACAGACGGCTAACAGGCCAGATTACACTATCAACCAACTCTGAGCTTTTTTGCTTTTAACCTCTGTCAGCGGTATGTACATTTTGTGCTATAAGAAATAAAATATGTTTGTTGGAAAGGCATGCTTCTGTCTACGTTTTGGCAAAATTCCAAACATGTACCAATACCTACAATTCACGGTGTGTTTTAGATTGAATAAATGCTGCACAAGTAATACATCAATATACACTCAACGGCCACTTTATTAGGTACGCCTGTACCAGGTAGGACCCGCTTTTGCCTTCAGAACTGCCTTACTCTTTCGTGGCATAGATTCAACAAGATACAGGAAACATTTCTCAGAGATTTTGGTCCATATTGACATGATAGCATCACGCAGTTGCTGAAGATTCCATCATGAGAATTTGAAAATTATTTATTTACAGGGACAATGCTCATTAATCAACAGTAAAACTGTAAATAAGCCAGAGTTCAAGAGTTCACACTTAGCTGATGATTGATAATAAAGCGTATTTGGCATGCTGTCCCGGGAGATAGCCCTGAGCTCAGAATATCCTTGAGCCCGGGGCTCCCTCCCGTTTAAAGGGTGAGAGGAGAGTTTGAGCTCAGGTGAGTCTCGAGAACTCCCCCCCGCTTGTGAACGTGCTGAAATATGTCTGACTGGAATGCCTTAGGAGGCCATTTAAGAGTAGTTGATTTACTTTATGTTTTTGGATGGTGGGAGGAAACCGGAGGACCCGGGGAAAACCCACGCGAACACGGGGAGAACATGCAAACTCCACACAGAAACGCCGACTAGCTCTGAGAGAGGCTGAACCAGTGGCGTTCTTGCTGTGAGGCAACAGTGCTAACCACTGAGCCACCGTGCCGCCCTATCGGAGAAGGGGAGGAGTTGGGGTGGAAGGGGGGATTCTTCAAGACGAAGATGACTGGAGTGGAAAGCTTTGGTAATTTATAGTGAGTCATGATTCGTCTGATTGGTGCATTATGCTGAGCTGATGAGGTACCAGCTGTGTTCAATCATAAGCACGTGATCCTCTCGAAATTTAGTTTATAAATAAACCCCACTTAGCCACAAGGGCTAATTTTCATCTGTTGCCCCTGACAGATTTTAAAAGGCAAAAAAAACATTATTACACACACAATAACAGTAAAGTTACATTCAACAAAAGGAAAAAACATATAATATGAATTTCATAAAATATTTGAAAAAAAAATTTTTTTTTGCTTTTGGCCATTTCTTTAACTTGTATTTAAATGTTGAGTAATTTGTAACACCCCTTAAATCAGCAGGAATTGTACTCCAGAAATGACTGCACTAACTGAGAAGACTGACCATGCAAAAGTTGTACGTCTAAACTGCACAGCACAGTTTCCTCTAGTAATAGATTGCGTTGCTAGACCACTATTATCCTCGTGTGTCACAAACTCACATGATGGAGGTGGAGCAATAGTGTTTTTGTAATAGATTTCAATAATGATACCTAATAGATTTCTGATCAAATACTTTAAGTGACTGTTAATAAAATGATTCGGCTTATTTTAAAACTGTTTTTCAATATGTAGTATGAGAAAAAATCATGAAGTGCATAAAAAGTTTTGCTGCTTCATTGATCAAGTAAGGTCGTATATGCCTACAGTTGGCCAGATTAAATTGAACAATTTTAATGACCTTCTTGGCATGCTTTTGGAATGTCAAATGTGAATCTAAAATTAGACCTAAATATTTAAAATCAGAGACAACCCTGAGCTTTTCTCTTTTGTCGTATATGCACATCTGTGTCAAGATCTGCAAATAAACAGAAGAGTGAATAGCCTGCTTATAAATCCTCATGTTGAGTTATTATTCTGCCTGTAACTAGCGCTGAAGCTTATACTTACAGTTATTTGCCTGGTCAACGCCTTTTTTGAGATTTGGTTCTTTTGCTGTTGTATGGCTGCAAAGACCTTTGAAATAATTAATTAAATAATATATAAATAATTTGATATTAGAACTGTTTAACTAATAAAGAGCTGCCAAGATGTGCATAGAAATACTATACATGTTCAATTCCCTGCATGCCATTGGTGTGAATATTTGTCAACTGATGAGAATCAAACATTCAACAGCCTTCTAGTACAAAGATTAATTTAGCATACTTCCTTGCACAATAAAACAATCTTAAGATGTTTTTAATATCAACCTTAAAATGCAAACTGGTATTTATTTTATTTATTTTTGCACATTTTGACAACGCATGGGTTGTTTTTGTGATATAGTAAACCTGCTTTTCTGAAGAACAAGCTCACACACCTGGTATTAGCGCCTAGTAGCTGAGAACTCTGGTGAAACTTACAAGCTGTTATTGTTTTGTTGCTTCAAATTGACAGATGCTAGAGGCTACTGTCTTTATGCTCCTTGTTACAGCATCTGACTCGCGTGCAAAGATTCACCGGTTTGGGTTGTGTAGGACCAGCCAGTTATACTGGTGCCGTGACCCAGATGGGAGTGAGGTTTAGGGGTGAATGTAACTGAGGCCAGCTGGTGAAGTGCTGTACAGGTGAAACCTCACTCCCCTGATATCAAGAGCTCTTGCGACAGACACTAAAGCAGGGGTTACCAATCTCGGTCCTGGAGGGCCGCTGTGCCTGCAGGGTTTAGCTCCAACTTGCCTCAACACACCTGCCTGTATGTTTCAAGTGTACCTAGTAAGACCTTGATTAGCCTGTTCAGGTGTGTTTGATTAGGGTTGGAGCTAAAATCTGCTGGACACCGGACCTCCAGGAACAAGTTTGGTGACCACTGCACTAGAGGTTGCGGTCCTTAGCCTCCTTATTAGAGCAAGTGATTCCGTTGCATAGAACAGGCCTGCTCAACCCTGTTCATGGAGATCTACCTTCCAGCAAAGTTCAGCTCCAACCCTGATCAAACACACCTGAACCAATTATTAAGGACCTGAACAGCACATGATAATTCCAGTCAGGTGTGTTTGAAATGGGTTGCAACTGAGATCTGCAGGAAGGTAGATCTCCAGGAACAGGGTTGAGCACCCCTGGCATAGAATCACTGATTCAATCCGAGCTCAGAGCAAGTGGGTGGTGTAAGACCGGCCGGTTACACTTGTAGCTCCACTAATTGGACATTTTACTTTAAAGTGTTGTATATGGTGTAAGAAGCAACTTAACTTTAGCCACAAGCACTGCTTGTGTCCATTGACACATTTTCAATTTGCCTGTGCTGGAAATATCTGTCTGTCTGTATGGGTCCTGTAGTGATTTGCCAAATGTCTCAGTCAGCTGTAAGTCCTATTTCTATTCTTGGCCAGGAAGAGTGCAGCTGTGAACTCTACGTGAGACACATAAACACGTTTCAGGGTGATGAAGTACCCATGATGCTGCTGGTTTGCTGAAAATGACTTTGTGGAAAGTATTCGTCATTTCCAGAGCTGGACAGTGTCCCTTTTCTGTTAACTGTCTCTCCTTTCTATTTTCCAGAGAACATAAAGATTCTCTCAGCCCATTCTGCTCTTATCATTTGCTGTTTGCACATGTGGAGGCAGAGACTGCTGAACTGAAAGCCATGGCACATTGGTCAGACCAGCATGCTGCTCGGCCATCTTTGTTCCTGCCAGTTTCATCAACACTCTTCCAAACAGGACGTGCGCTCACACTTGGGAGGGATTCAACATCAGCAATGCTCTGCATCTTTCTATTTATAAACCTATTTAATCTATCCAAAATGAGCCAAGTGTTCGCCTGCCTGATTAATTTAATAGGGCTCGGCCACTTAGCCTCTCTTCACTTCTCCCTGTCGACCCGTCTTGTTTACCGCAGCTGAGATTGGAAAAGGCGAGTGAAGGTTAGATGTCTAAATCGGAAAGACCTCCTTCAACTAGAAAGAAAAATGTAATTGTCTTGATCTGATGCATATTTAATCCCAGCACCACACTGAGGGATGCAGTCTCTAGTGGAGCTTTGTGAAGAGGGACAAGCATGAAATCCAATTTAGTCAGTGATTCAGATCCAGATCACCTTGGCACCCTGAAGCACAGCCTCACAAAGCATATTCGTCTTGTTTTCCTCTTCAGCCTTTTCATCACTTACTAATAGTGTTATTCTTTGGGAACTTTCTGTGTGCTTGCATCGGTTACTCCCAAACAGTCTATAATACACACCATAGTCATATTTGTGAGGTGCTTTTTTGGGGGAGCAGGACTGTCAGCTCTGGTGCATCTGGAAAATATTAACAGAGCTTCACTTTTTTTCTCATTTAGTTATGTTCAGTCATGCGCAAAAGTGTGTGTGTGTGTGTGCGTGTGTGTGTGTGTGTGTGTGTGTGTGTGTGTGTTTTTAATGTAATTTTCATTCATTCATTCATTATTAATCTGGGGTCGCCACAGCAGAATGAACCTCCAACTTATCCAGCAAATGTTTTACGCAGCGGATGCCCTTCCAGATGCAACCCATCCCCGGGAAACACCCATACACTCTCATACACACTCATTCATACTCATCCAAGGCTCGAACCAGCAACCTGCTTGCTGTGCTACTCACTGCGCCACCATGCAGCCCAAAGGTAATTTTTATAACTTAATTTTTCAACTATGTTATATTTGTCTAAAAATTGCACATTCTTAAAGAGGAGGTACTCTACGATATCATATTTGAAACTGTAGTTGATGTGTAATGTAGCTGTGTGAACATGAACAACATCTCTGAATGTAAGACACTCAAAGTACAATGCAAAGGGACACATTGGCTTTTACAGAGTTAGCTTAGCAAAGCCTACAGCGAATAACATTTGGGGACTACAAAACAATACATCCTGGTTAATGATGTCATAAACCCTTCAGGTTACAAGCACACACCCTGGGCAGCGAAGGGGCGTGGCCAGATGTGCTGGATTGTTGTAGCAAGACGCTTCCCGGTGACATGGAGCCGATCTGCGAATATCAGCACATTATGTTAGCTGACCAATCAGAGCCTCTTAAGGGTCGGGCTATTGGAGGAACTAGGAAATATGACAGTCGTTTTCGTGTTAGCAGAGTAGCTGTATATACTCAAAGTAAGATATAGGGATAAATAACGTGATTTTTCACAAATTAAGCCTGAGCACACATTGCTTTGCATCTTAAAAACACAGCCAAGCTATAAAAATATACTCTGGACCACCCCTTTAAGAAACAATGAAATAATAATGTGACAGTAAATGGTATGTATGCAAAATGTTGTCATTCATTTGAAATGGTGTGAGTTTTGATACACATAATATTTACATTTTTAAGAGTGTTTTTAATTAAACTGAAAGGACCCATTTGACTCACATTAAAATATTTTAATGTGATTGTCTATGCATTTGTATGATTTATATGGGTCTTACGCGGTATTGAGTCATGCAAGTAAATTTTGACTTATTCATAGTTGACTTATTCGTTAATTAAGCTAATTTTAAGACTAAAAAATGTCATTTAAATTCAATTGTAATGATCGAACTAATTAATTCTTGGAGTAACTTACACTGGTTATTTTACATCCTCTTTCCAAAATGTATTAAATACATTATTTACTTCAAAATCCTTCAAACAATGCCTCATGAAAATTGTTTCTTTGAAATCTTTGTGTTTTTTTTTTTTTTGTTTTGACTGGACCGCTATGGTGTGTAAGATTTTATTATCAGTTACTTTGTTTGCTTTTTGGCTCATTTTCACATTGATGTTTTTCACAGTCTGAGGGAACCAGAAAGATTCATATTCTCTGCAGTCAGTTCTGCATCAGTCAGACACATAAGAAATGTACTCTGCGACGTGCTGTGAGACATAAACATTTCAGTTTCCGTACTGTTAGACTTTACAAGTGCATGAATGCCAGATCTAAATATAACCTTACTGGGCAGCACTGATACAACTAGTGATTATGGGCATTAGCTCATTGCAGGGGTCACACCAGGTCCTAATCATAAATATGGGTCCAACTGTATTGTATGACAGTACTACAACTGAACATATAATGCTGCACATACCATATACAATAATAACAGTTCACTGACATATAGAATACAAAACCGTATAGCGGGACTACATCGTATCTGCTGAAAAAAAACTGCAAGTAGTTCATTCCACACCCTTCTTTTCTTCCAAATTTGTTTGAGTTTCTACACACACGGGTATTTCGAAGTAGAAACTCATTGGCATTTCTGTGTGGAGTTTGCATGTTCACCCTGTGTTCGCGTGCTTCCTCCGGTTTTCCCCACACGTCCAAAGACATGCGCTATAGGTGAATTGGGTAAGCTAAGTTGGCTGTAGTGTATGTGTGTGAATGAGTGTGTATGGATGGTTGCAGCTTGAAGGGCATCCACCGCGTAAAACACATGCTGGATAAGTCAACTGTTCATTCCCCTGTGGCGACCCCAAAGGGACTAAGACGACAAGAAAATGAATGAATGAAGTCTTTTATTTTGAAAAATGACCGTATTCTTCTCACGGTTACATCTCAGTCACTTGAGCGCCCAAATTTAACCAACAAGCAGCAAAACGAGTGAGAAACAGAGGTCTTTGGACAGTTTGCTAAGGGGAAAAGGCCCATCGATCCGCTACCCATTTGTCACCAAATCAGGTGAATCCACTGTGTCTGTGCAAGCTCAACTGATGGAGTATGCAAATGACGGGGGACTTTTACGGGCCGTTCGCATATCGTGTCTTTTCTAGAGTTTGCATAAGTTTGTTGTTTCCAATGGGTTGTTTCCAATGGATGTGGACGCACGAGCCAATCAGCTTTAGCTGGAATATACACATTTCGGTAAGACTAATTAACGCAGACAAACACAGAGCACCCAAACACAGCAGTGTTTGTAAAAAGTCTAGAAAAGTTTGTAATTTTCTAGCTACCGGAACACCCCGGTCCGTGGTAAAATTGTAAAGAGTTGATCGGTCCGCGGTGATTAAAAGGTTGAGGACCTCTGGAATAGTGTATAAATATGCGATTTGGGGTAACTTTATGTTCAATCCACTTACATTTAAAAACTATTAAGTAATTAAGTCCTTCATGTTGTCCAAACACAAATGGATTTTGTGGAACCCAGCATTTTTAATAGTGTATTTTGCATTTACTTCTAAATATTATAACTGTCAGGAGCAAAGATACACAAAGCAAAGATTCCAAGTTATTCTATATTAACATGTAAATTAAGTGTTTTATTTGAAACTGATTAAAAGCGTTGCGTATTAAAAATCTAAAAGCACAGCTGTGTTTACCTGCCTGATATTCAGCATTGGTTTTTATTTTAAAATTCCTTCATCGTTCCTAAACTTATAAAAAAAAAATGTTATGTTATGTTTTTATTTTTTACTCTGGGGAACAGTCAACTCTCATGACAACTCTTATGACATGCATAAATAGAGAGAATATGGTTCAATCATGTACAGTAATAACTGGCTAAATCAGTTCAGTTTCCATAATACATATTTGTAATAAATCAGTGCTGGTACTTCCTACATGCAAAGTGTGCAAATTGCACAGGGCGTCCAAACCGCCAGGGGGTCCGTTTAATATGATTATTATAATGACTGAGATTGTGCTTTTGATTTTGGCCTCCAACAATTATAAAAAATTTATTCCTGTCAGATGTTCCTGTCAAATCTTTTCCTGTCAGATGTGCTTAATTCTGAACAAAGAGATGTTGTTCTGTACATTTAAATTACCAACGAGAGAAATATGGACAAATATAGAGAACTTTGGGCTTTGGGTGTGCACTTTAATGGACAAATACACACCAAATATGTCAAAATGCACTCTCAGAAATGAATGCATAAAATCTGTCACTGAGGCGGTATCTTTTTAAAAGGTACAGTTTTGTTCCTAACAGGTTCTTAAAGGTACATATTAATACCAAAGTAAAAATCTGTACCTCATATTATCTTAGAAGTGTACCTTTTGAAAAGACACCGATGCAGTGACACATTTTATGCCTTTATTTCTGAGTGTGTAGAAATCTTGTCTTGTATTACCTTAAACATGACTACAACGTCTTAAATATAAACGGTTAGGAAAGTAATCAAATATTTAATAGCATTCCACCTTCAAGTAAAATAATAATGATAATGTACTGTTTCAAACTCAGACTTTTTTTTTTACATTATTATCTAAATCAATCCTTGCCATTGATTTAGTATGCTAAATTAATTTAATTTAAAACTTTTTTGCATTTATCCTTGTAAGTTTTTTTTATTGTTTTCTGACTGTTTCAACTCGCTGTTGTTTATTGACAAACTTTATGAAAGAACTTTTTTTAATGAATTGTGTTTCAATGTGTGATGTTATGTGTACAGTATGTACAGCCTGATCTCACTAGGAACCAAACTATGTTATATTTTGTCAGTTTAGTGGCTAATTCGTGTGAACTGATAAGAGTTCAGTCATTCGAAAATATATGATTTTCAAAATGAGGCACCAAACACCACCACTAAATGCAGCCATCACTGGGATGAGCAAATTATGCTAGATTGAATGAATGAGATCCTACAAATTCATACAAATCAGCCACAAAATCAAAAAGTACAAATTGCTGTGGCATAGTGTGTGGTGCGAGGCATTTCCTTTCTGAAATTATTTTTATTTGCATTCTACAAGTTATCTTCATTGATAGTGTTTTAGCAAATGCACTCAGCGGCCATTTTATTAGGTACACCTGTCCAACTGCTTGTTAACGCAAAATTCTAACCAGCCAATCACAGGGCATCAACTCAATGCATTTAGGCATGCAGACATGGTCAAGACGATCTGCTGCAGTTCAGGTGATTTAAGTGACTTTGAACGTGGTATGGTTGTTGGTGCCAGATGGGCTGGTCTGAGTATTTCAGAAACTGCTGATTTACTAGGATTTTCATGCAGAGCCATTTCTAGGGTTTACAGAAAATAGTCCAAAAAGAGAAAATATTCAGTTAGCGGTAGTTCTGTGGCCGCAAATGGCTTGTTGATACCAGAGGTCAGAGGAGAATGGCCAGACTGGTTTGAGGTGAAAGGCATCACCAAGGTATGCAGAAGAGCATCTCTGAACGCACAACACATCCAACCTTGAGGCGGATGGGCTACAGCAGCAGAAGACCGCACCGGGTGCCACTCCTGTCAGCTAAGAACAGGAAACAGAAGTCTACAATTCGCACTGGCTCAGCAAAATTGGACGATAGAGGATTGAAAAAACATAGCCTGGTCTGGAGAGTCTCGATTTCTGCTGCAACATTCGGACGGTAGGGTCAGAATGGGTCAGAATTTGAGAATGGATGGGTCAGAATTTGGTGTCAACAACATGAAAGCATGGATCCATCCTGCCTTGTATCAATGGTTCAGGCTGCTGCTGGTGTAATGGTGTGGGGGATATTTTCTTAGCCCACTTTGGGCCCATTAGTACAAATTGAGCACCGTATCAACACAACAGCTTACCTGAGTACTGTTGCCGACCATGTCCATCCCTTTATGACCACAGTGTACCCATCTTCTGATGGCTACTTCCAGCTAGTTAACGCGCCATGTTGTAAAGCAATAATCATCTCAGACTGGTTTCTTGAACATGACAATTAGTTCACTGTACACAAATGGCCTCCACAGTCACCAGATCTCAATCCAATAGAGCACTTTTGGGATGTGATGGAACGGGAGATTGGCATCATGGATGTGCAGCCGACAAATCTGCAGCAACTGCATGATACTATCATGTCAATATGGACCAAAATCTCTGAGGAATGTTTGCAGTACCTTGTTGAATCTGTGCCATGAAGGATTGAGGCAGTTTTGAATGCAGAGGGTACAGCCCGGTCCAAGTAAGGTGTACCTAATAAAGTGGCCGGTGAGTATATATAATAATAATAATGATTATGTTAAAAACATAATCTAGTAGCACGTTTATTGAAAATAGCCAATTTAAATAATAAATAGATTAATAAACTTCCTCTACTTATGAAATATTTGACCTTTTCCCGGTTTTACAGACAAAGCTTAAACTTAGTATAAAATGCATCTTACTGAAAGGCAATTTTACTGGCGTCTTTCACTGCTATGTTTTGCACACTGGTAATATTTTCAGTATCGGGGAGACATATTTTGCTGCTATTGGCTGTTGAGTAACTTCTGACAGCGCATATAGGTTCTTCACAGAGTTAAAGATTGCTTCAGCTATTATTTGTTGAGCCACGGGTGCTTGAATAGGCTGAAAACCACTGCAGAGCTTAATCATTTCCTTTTTTCCTATTGTCAATCTAAAATAACATTTTCTTGTTTCGTCTGTCCGATCTTCAGCATGTGCATCTCAGTTATTAGTATTCGTCATAAAGGCACTGCGGAACGTCATTAAAAGGATGAGATTGTACATGGCATTTACTGTGATTTAGGAGGCCGTGTGATTTGCTATTTTCAGAAAGGGATCTTAGCTTAAAAATGCTTGCCAGCTAATGGCTCTAGTTATCTCTCAAAGAAAGCTGCAGACTTTGGGCTAATAGAATAGACCTTTCTGTTATTGCATTATGATGTCGGCTAGTTGCTGCTCAGTGAAAACGGCGCCCGGCCTTGCTAACTGCATTAAAGCGACTTTTACACTGCGGAGAATGCAGCATGTTTTACATATCAGATGGTCTGTCTTTGTGGAGATCGCTAAATGCCAGCATGTTGAACAGAAGGGTTGACGGGGTATGACAGTATGACAGTACCGCCTATGCAGTAACAGTACCTACTGCATAACATTCATGGACTGTAAAGGTTACTGTTTACATGTATTACACAGTTTTTTGGATTAATACAATCTTGTTAGTGTTGGCAGGGCTGTATATCATTTTGGTAAATCAAACTGTACTTCATCACACAGCAAAAAATGCTTTTCTTCAACATTTTGTCTTGTTTCTAGTACAAATATCTAAAAATTCTTGGTCACTTTACAATAAGGTTCATTAGTTAATGTCAATTAATACATTTACTAACATAAACAAACAATGAACAATACATTTACTACAGTATTTGTTTGTGTTAGTTAACGTTAGTTAATGAAAATACAGTTGTTCATTGTTAGTTTGTTAACTCACAGTGCATTAACTAATGTTAACAAGCATAGACTTGAATGTTAATAATACATTATTAATGTTCAATTATGATTAATAAATGCTGTACAAGTGGTGTTTATGATCAGTTCATGTTAGTAAATGAATTAACTAATGAACTTTATTGTAAAGTGTTACCAAATTCTTAAATCAAAGCGTTTTCGAGAGAAGTAAAAAAAATATTGTCTTGTTTTAAGAATTAATATGCCAAAATTAGGTGTGTTTTTCCTTAAAACAAGCAAAATAATATGCCAATAGGCTAAGAAAAATAATCATGTCGAAAGCAAAAGATTATTTCACTTACCTCATTAGCATATAATTGGCACATTTAGCCACTGGCATATTATTGGCATATTATTTGCTAGAAATTGCTTAATTTTTTAATATTTGGACTAAAAATGGAACAACAGCAGTCTTGGTCCACAATATATGAAGAGTTCAGATGCAAAAACCTCTAAGTGCCATCTGAAATATTCTTCTAAAATGACTTTTTTTTCAAGCTCAATAACTTTTTTTTTTCATTGCCTTTAAAGTGAAATCGTTTAACATAAACATAGGAGGCTGAGAAAAATACTCATTTTGTAAGAAAATGCAAGATGTCACTTAGAGGCTTTTGCATCTGAAGTCTTCACATGTATGAACACAACTGATGCCATCAACACTGCAATAAGTGTCTGTTAATCTGTTAATTAACAGTGTCCATATTTTGTGAATCACAAGTGTTTTCCTTTTCTGTTATGAATTGCATTACGGGACCTTGATCTCTGTTCGGTTGACTTTTGAAGTTGAAAATTCAACTATACAGTTTAACAAAGGGAATTTCATTAACATTTTAGTAGTTAAAAAAAATTGACCCCATCTAGTGAAATGAGTGGGAAATCTTACCATTTTAAGATAAAGGACGATAACAGGAATTTTAAAGCTAATTTTACAGAACAGACCATCAAAAAAAATCTCACAAAGTTTCCTAGTCCAGATCATTGAGTAAAGGTATTTAAATAACTATTAAGTTGACTTAAAGTTTTACTAAATTTACTGGAAATGAACATTACGTTTTTCAACTCATCTCATCTCTATATTCTGGGTATTCTGTGAAATGTTAAAATTAAACTTAACGATGGAAAGCCATGTTTTCTGTCATTTGATGAAGATTTTGTTTAGGAGATAAATCTTTCTATAACCTCTCTCACCGAAGACGAGATTTATTTTAAGCCTTTCAAAAGTGAAAGTGCCTTTCAAAATATTTATTCAAATAAACGATTAAAAATGATTTGACCATCAGCCTGGTTTAATAGCATAAGTATATAGAAATGTAAACATTTAGCTGTAAAATAAATAGTTTATCCCTTTAAATGCAGTGGATTTTGAAGCATATCAGCAAAAAAATGAAACCTTCTTCTCAGCAAAAGAACATTCTTTTTTCTTCATTCGGTTTTCAATTGGAGAAAGAGGGCAGACAGCCATAATTCACATAAGCATATTTTCAAAACCCTTTAAGGTATGAAAATGATTTCATTTTAAAGCGCATAGAGTCTCCTCTTTCCATTGAGACCAAAAACCCAATTTTGAAATTTGGGTCGCTGTGACTTATTTTGCTGAAATTGGTCAAACATAATGTATAAGAAATAATATGTGTAGAAATTAGTCTGTAAACTAACAGAAAATACACTGGCAGTTTAAGGTTTTTGTACTGTAATATATAACACCATAGAATATATCACTTTATACTATTAAAATTATTATTACTGTTAATAAAAGTCACTTTTTCGAACTTTTCAAGGTTGAA
The DNA here is from genome assembly GCA_903798035.1 of Danio albolineatus. NCBI lineage: Eukaryota > Metazoa > Chordata > Actinopteri > Cypriniformes > Danionidae > Danio > Danio albolineatus. The sequence goes on along the minus strand of CAIGQQ010040079.1, from coordinate 1,781,649 downwards.
AGTTGTTAAAAAAAAAAGATCAAGGGACCATAATGCTATTCAAATGCATAAATAAATTGGGAAAAATAAATCAATAAAGGCAACACGGTGGTGCAGTAGGTAGTGCTGTCGCTGTCGCAGTAGGTAGTGCAAGAAGGTCGCTGGTTCGAGCCTAGGCTGGGTCAGTTGGCATTTCTGTGTGGAGTTTGCATGTTCTCCCCGTGTTTGCGTGGGTTTCCTCTGGGTGCTCCGGTTTCCCCCACAGTCCAAAGACACGTGGTATAGGTGAATTGGGTAAGCTAAATTGTCCGTAGTGTATGTGTGTGAAAGAGTGTGTATGGGTGTTTCCCAGAGATGGGTTGCAGCTGGAAGGGCATCCGCTGCGTAAAACCTATGCTGGATAAGTTGGTGGTTCATTCCGCTGTGGCGACCTCAGATGAATAAAGGGACTAAGCCGAAAAGAAAATGAATGAATGAATAAATAAATAAATAAATAAATAAAAACATGAATCACAAAATACGAAAAACTGCTAATTTACGGATATTTGCAATATGTGTGGCGCCACGGTGGCGAAGTGAGCAGCACGTTCGCCTCACAGCAAGAAGGTCGCTGGTTCGAGCCCCGGCTGGCTCAGTTGGCATTTCTGTGTGGAGTTTGCATGTTCTCCCCGTGGTTGTGTGGGTTTCCTCCGGGTGCTCCGGTTTCCCCCACAAGTCCAAAGACATGTGGTACAGGTGAATTGGCTAGGCTTAATTGTCAGTAGTGTATGAGTGTGAATGTGTGTATGAATGTTTCCCAGAGATGGGTTGCGGCTGGAAGGGCATCCGCTGCGTAAAAAATATGCTGGATAAGTTGGTGGTTGATTCCGCTGTGGCGACCCCTGATTAATAAAGGGACTAAGCCGACAAGAAAATTAATGAATGAATATGTGTAATTATTGTTATGCAATCAATAAATAAGTGGACCCTTTTCATAAGCTCATAACCTTAAATAATTGAAAGTTTTTAATATTTAGATTTTTTTTATTTATAAAAACACATGATTTATATGCATTCATGAATGCATATATCATCTTTGCATCGAATTACAAAAAACAAATAACCGCTTATGTGAGGTGTTTTTAATGCAGCGTCTATGGGGCTTAAAGTAAATTTGTCATTGTTCTCTCCTCTGGCTGCCATCATCAGTCTCACACTATTTCTTTTTCTGAAAGTCTTAATAACACCATTGTGGAGTTTTCTTTTATTTTTTCAGCAAATCAAACTGTAAAAAAAATATTTGTTGTACTCTCCCATTCACTGCTCTCTAAGTTTACCCAACTATGATGCCTTCCGCTACTGAGAAACCGAGTAACTGAGAAATGTGAAAAGGGTCTATAGATAGACAGACAGACAGACAGTCAGTCAGTCCATGAAAAAATGGGTTTCATCTTTGGTCACAGTTGTGACCGGTAGTAGAACACAGGGAGTCTAGGTCTAGAGTGTAAATGCATGTACAAATTTTAGAAAGAAAAGAAAAAAACAGTTCAGAATTGGTGAAGACACACTCAGACCTCAATAATCTGACCTTGTACCTCAACAATGGTAAGAAATAAAATATTTCATGCTGCAATGCATGAAATGCAAAGTGGTCCGCAAATGTTTTAAGATAACTGGGCCACATTTGCCATATCTTTTCTGGGCTGCTTTAGGCTCAAAGCCACGTTACCCAAAACTTACTCTTCCAAAATTTTTCCCTAAGGTGGCTCACATATGTTTTAAGATAACTGGGCCACATTTACCATATCTTCTCTGGGCCACTATAAGCTCAAATCCACATTAGCCATAGCTTACTGTGCCGAATATTTGCCATAAGTGTAAACATGCTGTATGTGGGCCACTTTTGGCAAATATGAGGAGCGTGCATATAGGGAGATAGAGAAGTTTTGTCTATCCTTAAGTTTTAAATATTGAAAATGTAAACACTGGTAAGAATTTATGTAAGCCTTTTACAGCTGTTATTTTGTTAATGTTTTGTCCTTTGAATCCAAATAAAAAAAAGACAATATATGTGGGGGTGGGGGGATTCATAATTACCGTAGGAAAAATACATATTATTATGTTTGTTAAAATCTTAAAATATATTCCAGGTAAAAATCAGTAAATCAGTCAATAAATACACTATTTTAATCCCCTTCCAGTTAACGGTCACCGCAAAGGAAAAATCCACAGGTGTCATTTTGGGAAGTTAATAAGTCTAATCAGGAATAAAAGCAAAGCTCTCACCAAATAGGTCTCCTGTGATAATAACCAGTTGGAGTGAGATTCATCATGGTCTGTTGGTTGAAAAAGGACGGCTTTAGATAACACTAATTTTTGTGGTCAAAGCGAATCACTAAAACGCTCTCTATTCCACCGCATCATCAAAGTAGGTCAGAGCCTTACATTTTAATGGATAAAGTGAAAATCAGCCTGCTTTAGTGTTGTTCAGCTTTAGCTAAAAAGCACACAATTTGTTCTCTTTGTATTTCAGACTGATGACATAAGCACCAGCACTGATGACATAAGCGCTGTAGACGGTGTGGTTGTTGTGATTGGCTTGATTCTAACAGAGGCTTGATCACACGGCTGGAGAAATAGTTCTGCGTGATTCAGAGTCTGGCTGAAAGCAGTGAATCAGGGATATACAGTTGAAGTCAGAATGATTAACCCTCCTGATTTGTTAGCCGCCTTTTATATTTTTCCCCAATTTCTGTTTAATGGACAGAAGTTTTTTTTTTTCAACACATTTTTAAACATAATAGTTTTAATAATGAATTTTTAATAACTGATTTCTTTTATCTTTGCCAAGACGACAGTACAGGAGCGACACCGTGGCTCAGTGGGTAGCACTGTCGCATCACACCAAGAAGGTCGCTGGTTCAAGTCTCGGCTGGATCAGTTGGCATTTCTGTGTGGAGCTTGCATGTTCTCCCCATGTTCTTGTGGGTTTCCTCTGGGTTCTCCAGTTTCCCCCACAGTCCAAAGACATGCATTATAGGTGAGTTGAATAAAATTGTCCATAGTGTCCGTAGGCAAACTTGACAAAATATAAAGCATCATTACATATATTGTTTCACATTAGGAAATAGACATTTATTTTCTTTAAGGCGAGATGCTGCAGGCAAAAAGATCAATTTGGACATTTTGACTTTCAGTATTTAGCATTATAGACCGAAAACATCCAAAATAAATGTTAAGTGTTTCTTTAATCACATTTTAGTCATTTGTTTCTTGATTACAATGCGTTTTAATCTCCACTTCAAGAGCACTGACATACACCCAAATCTTCAGTTTTATATACATCTGTTTTCTCAAGGTTTTTATAGAGGCATATTCAAACATAATTTGCCTAATTATGTACAGCATTTTATTTATTTAATACATTTTTTCCTTTTTTTTTTCTTTTCTTTTTTTGTTGTTTGCAGTATTTTCTGAATTATGGAGTGGTAAAAAGACATCTAATCACTAATTATCTGCCAATATATAATATAATATAATATAATATAATATAATATAATATAATATAATATAATATAATATAATATAATATAATATGTTTGTTTGTCTTTTGCTGATGTATGCAAATTGGTTCATTTATTTTCATTTTAAAACACAACATGCCAAAAATCACATTCATCTTTTAATGTAACCAGTCAACTAGTAATGTATGGTGATAACTATGAGTGTTTTTGCTCCATTTACCAGCAGTGTCTTGCCTTAAATCTTTTTAAATACGGTGGACGTAATGGACTGAACTCAGAGACTTCAAAGACTGATTTAACCCAGTCCATGAAATTATGGGTTTGGAGCTTGTGCAAATACAAGCATCAGATGTGTCTAATATATATTAAAAAATAAATATATAAATATATAAATATATAAATATATAAATAAATAAATAAATTAATAAATAAATAAATTAATTAATTAATTAATTAATTAATTAAATATATATATATATATGTATGTATATATATATATGTATATATATATTCTAATTTTCTTTTTTCCCCTTTTAATTACTGATAGTTTGATGCGCTTTGGTCCACACTCTGTATAACGCTGCCTGACTGCCTGTCTGGGTTTCAACCATGGTTTCAACAAGGTCTGGTATTGACGCAATGGGGCAGGTTTTTACACTTTTCACTGCTGCTCACCTCAAACCAAACTAAGATTGGCGCAGTTTTTACGTCCTTCATAGATGTTGAAAGATCAACTTGATTGACTTGAAAAGGGAATATGTCTTGACATAATCCACAAAGACGTAACTTTATTTTATTTTTGATGCATGCAAGGATCGCTGGTCTCACTCTCTCACTTACTTTGTCCTAAAGTGACTACTGTATGCATGGTTGGCCAATTGGGATGTGGGAATTACACTTATTACTAAGCCATACTTACATGCTATTTCAGATCGAATATTCAGAGTAGCATGGGAAACAATATGGAGAGTGCATCACAGGTTGTCATTGTTCAAAATTAAACCAATGTGAATATAAAACCAACTTTACCCCAGTAAAGCAGGCTATAAAATTCAAAATTCAAAAAATCAATCTTTCGCCGGAAGATTTCAGTGGCTGAACAACACCTGTGCATATAACCCCACAAAATCTACATCAGCTTTGTGTGACTAAAAAAGCTTAAAACATAACATTACCTGTCTAAATGAAATGCTTCGGCCATGGTGTCGTCCTTCCTCCAGCGTGCAAAAGCAACTCCAATATTGATTCAGCATTTGTTTTAACCAATGTCACTCTCTCTCAGTGTGCACGTCATGAATGTGGTGCGTATGTGCAAATGGCAGATCTGCATGAATGGCTGCGCAGATATACAAATCTGCATTTCTTGACAGACAGTTTGGGCTACTTATCAGAATTATGGGAATTGTCGGCCTGACAAATTTACATTGGATGAACATTTTTTACTCTTATGCCTTGCCTAGAATATTAAAATACATATAAACACATTTAGATCATTTACTTTATCATTACTATTGGAATGTGAAGAGACTTTCAACCAGCTCAACAAAAAACGTTTCTGAAGACAATCACCTACTGCACCTTTAAATCTTTTTATAGGCTACAGCGCATAATGAATCTCTCTACTCAGTTCATCTTAATGTTATAAAAAGTGAAATGATGCTCTTCTGTTGTACAGTACCTTGAATGGGAAGTTTGATTTTTCTGTGGGTACATCCGCTGCATTGTCTCGGTTGGCATAGAAACAGCTCAACTCTGAGGCTTTAATTCAAATTGATTCTCTTTCTTTTCCCTTTTGAGCGACACACTATTTTGTATGTCATTCTCTTTTGTGTTGACGATATCCTGCCGAGCAAAACTAGCACTTAAATAACCTCGTTTATCCTCACCTTTGACAGTCGCTCACAAAGTGTCCTTTTACAAAATGAAAGCTTCATTCCAGACCGTCTGCCAGACATGAAGTTATTATGTGCACCATGTGACAGAACAGGACAGAAATACTCACCACAAATACAGCTCTGTCCTCAGATCAATGTGTTTTTGCACGTCAGAGCTCTTTTAGGACCCCTTGAAAGACTTTTTTTCACAATTTCATTATATTTAGTTTTCATTCCTTTAATTTAATATAATTTAATTATAACCTACATAATAGTGTTGTGATTTTTTCTGGATCCCACTTCAATGTACAATTTACATTGTAGAAATCAAAAGCCATAACTCATTACACAAAAAATATGATTTTTTTTATTGATTGATTTTATTTATTTATTTTTAATTCCTGGAAAAATTCTCCATGAAATAAAAGTGGTGTGATTACATCTTTAACAAGTTTTAATAATTGTGCATACAATAATTCTAACAACTGACTACTCAGAACCTACAGTAGTTGGGATTTCAAATTTCAACATTTTCAAAATTGCTATGGCAGAATTTGGAAAAACAAAAACAGAAATCCTTACCAGAGAGGAAACAAATCTGCTTGTGTGTGAGGGACAAGTCTGTGGAATAATTTTACACATTGTAATACTTAATTCTTTTTATATTTGGTATGTTTGTTTCCTGCTGTACATCAATGGTTGTGTGTGCGTGTGGTTGTGCATGTGTGTGTATGAGTAATATAGGCTTAGCTAAGTGTACACAAATTGTGGACCTGTCTATAGTCACATATTACTAATGTGATCTTCAGTTAAAAGAAAAAAAGTAAAACCAATATTAAACAATTGGCCATACTGTGCCTTTAACTTTAGACCAGGTAAGCTGGTCAATGGCAGTCTATTTCAGGTGCCTCAGAATAGCAACGTGCCAATGCACCTGAACACACTTCGATTTCAGACCAGTACACCCATGGACAAACACACAAGTGCAAATCCATTTGCTATTTTAAGGTGTCAGAATGCATTGATACAATATGTTAAATTGTTTTCTAGTATCTAAATAGAAGATATGTTTACAGTAGCCAAGATAGCTTAACGCGCTGCAATTTAAGAAAACACATGCAATTACAAAAAACCCCACCAATTTAAAAAAAGATCTTTATCTGTTTGACAGAACATGTGCTGGAAATCCTCACAACACGAGCACATTTTTAAAAAGCGGGCAGGATTTCACACAACGCTAACAACTAATAAAACACGCTGCATTTTCTCACAACACAATGGAAATGTTTCAAGGTGAACCTAAAACATGACGAACCCGGCCACTTAGGTTATGGTTATGCTAAAAAATACTAAAGACAGTGTAATCAAGATGTTAAAATAAACGAACAAAAACCTCACCTTTCAAAGATCACCTACAACTTCACTGAGCAATAGTCATGGCCCAGCAGCGTCAGTCATGTTTTTGGGATCAGAAAGTAAAAACTACATTTTTTGCTCTTTTAGGACAGTTAAAAATAGTTTTGAGATATTTCATATGCTACAAAACAGTTGCAGGATGACACTGTATGTCTGTAACAAAATATAAAATATTCAAAGTATACAATTGTGGACATAAGAGCTAAAATGTGCTGTCCACATATGTGGCCACTAAGCTCTAGGAGGTTAAATTGCAGCATGTTAATCTCTCTCGGCCACCGTATACAGTAAGTGCAACAATTCTCCAGAAATGGTTTTACAAGTTCGTTTACAACCCGAGCATTTGACTTCAATATGATATGCTTGGATTTGACCTTATTTGGAAGAGTTGTGAATATTAATTAGTTCTGCTCTAAAGCTCTGCAGCTAGCATCAATGTTTGACGCTCACACACACACTCACTAAACCACATTACTACTTAACTAACTATTAATAAGCAACAAAGTACTTGTTGAGCGTTTTTTGGGGGATCAATGGGTAGTTTATGGCAAGAGTTGTACCTTTAAATAAACTGTGACCAAAATGGTTATACAAATGGTAATCAATGCACCCAAAACATTTTTACATACCTTTTACTAAACCATGGTTCATTTGTTTAGACAATGACTGGATTCCATTTATTTACAAATTTATTAATTCATTTTGCACTGAGGAAATCATACTGCACTTTTTTATTCACTCTTTCCTGAGCAATCCAGATTGTGTGAAGCAACAGCATAACCCACCTACATACACATACCAGCCGCTGTGTTTGCCAGTAGTAATGAAGCTCTCTGGGCTCAGTCTTACTCCAGTCATATGGCCAGTCGCCCACACGAGACGCCCACTGTCTGAGTTTTTACTCAGTGGTGTGAAAGCGGGCATCACGAGCAGACATATAGCCATTATGTGTGGGATTACATCCACTACTCTGAGCGCATGTGGGCCAAGTGCATTATCATTGTGATATTTTCCACACTGGCCATTACGTGCCAACACTGCACTGATTCACTCATTATTATTCTGTGCGATTTGGCTTTCTAAATGATTCAAGATGAAGTAGTGGTATAAAGCTGCCCATTTACAGTTCATTGTGCCATGCTGCATAAATTTGAATATTTTATAGAAAGAATAAAACGGATAGTTAACCCAAAAAATGAACACTCTGTCATTTACTCACCCCATAAAATGAAAGTCAATGAAAAAGCAATTTTGTATTGAACCTCTTTAACTTTCATTTCCGGTTATTCTTCAGAATATCTTTTATGTGAAGAAGAAACATGAGGGAGAATTAATGATGTTTTAAGCTTTGGTGCTCGAATCCAAGAACAACACTACATCCCTATATGAAACTAACAACAATAAAACAATAAAAGTGGTATACAACTAGTTTATTTTTTATTTTTTTATTAACTTAATAATCAAATATATTGATATAAATTAATTAATATTATTATAAATTATGTTTAACAGAGTAATGAATTTTTTTAAGCATTTCCTATACCTGTAGTTTTTTTCTTCTGGAAAAAATTTATTTTTTTATTTTGTCGAGAATAAAGTACTTTTACATTTTTAAAAAACAATATTTTTAAAATGTCAATATTATTAGCCCCTTAATTATTATTTTTTTGATTGTCTAAAGAACTATGACACTGACTATACAATGACTTGTCTAATTAATCCAATTAACCTAGTTAACCCTTTAAACCCTTACTAAAATACTAATATATAGAAAAATATTTAGTAAAATATTATGTACTGTCATCATGGCAAAGATTAAAGAAATCATTTATTAGAATGTATCTGTATTCATTCATTCATTCATAATTATCAAAGTATTTTACCCATCTATTATCACATTTTAATCATTTAAAATGTAAATGTACACTGCATGAATACTTAATCTATTATATATGAAATAATGTAATAAAAAGTCAGAATAAGTTATAGTGCTAAAAGGCCATGGAACATTATTTTACCCATATTTTGAAAAAAAATGTTACTTTACACTTTAAACATTTTAATGTACTTATATTTAATATGATTTCTGTATCAAAATGATCACAGTAATGACAAACTGAAAAATATATACATATATAAAAAGTGACTAAGTAAAGTTTTATTAATAGCACCTGTCACATATATTAAGCCACAAAGTGCTTTAGAATAAGAGACAAATAAGATAATAAAAATATATTTTAAAAACTGTAAAAGCTAAAAACACTACTAAAATGTATTAAGATTTAATTTTCTAATCAGTCTGCAGCACTGCTCCTCATTCTGACTGATCATCTGTGATTCTGCGATGAGAGACCTTGAACCGAAAGGCTCTTTAATGTGACAAGTAGAAGGCTTGAACTCAGTTTTTCCATTTGCTCAGCCTTCATTGTAAAGAGCTCACCTTCGACCCTTTCTTTACAAGCAGGCAGGCAAAGAGCACAACGCGGAGGCTTCGTTTTAGTCCCCTGTGAGGGAACTATCAGTGGTTTTAATCTGGCCGTGCTCTTCCAGGAACAGCAGCTCTGATATGGCAGCGTTAAAATTTAAGGACAGGCCTGTGTGGCAGCAGCTCAACTTGAAGCTCCTGTAAAGCCTGTCGACCTCTGCCTAAAACCACATTCACAACCTGCTGCACATCCACAGGGACAATGCTGAAATTATCTGTACTAAAAAAGGGATTGCTTGTTCTGTATTGGATCCCTCTTATATTACGTTTATTACTATGTACGAGTTTGCACACAGTAGTCAACATTTGAAGCGGATCAAAAAAGTTTTTAAAAATTGTCGTAAGATAAGAATGGGTGTTCTTGAATAGATTTACAACAACATTGATCAAATTTTTTGATACACATCCATCAAATGTTGACTACTGTACTGTGTTGTACTGTATTTCACATTTTCAGCAGGGGTGGCACTGTTCATTTTCAGATGCATTCCTGTCAGCATGTTTTGTTGATCCTGGAACATCATTATTGTCCGAAACTGTTATCTAAACTTAACCCGTACACCTAAACCAAATTCTAACTGTATGTTCTTCCTAAAATCAGAGGGAAATGGTGATTATCGATTATATAGAATCACCTAACCCTAATCGTAAGCTAATATTTGTTCAAATTCTCCCTCAAATCCAATCCAAATTAACCTATTACTAATCAAAATGTAAGGCTTGATATATTTATAGAAGGGAATCTACAACATATCTTGACTAGAACATACTCTTTAATTAATTAATTAATTAATTTTCATTTTAATACCTGTAATTGGCTATTGTCAAACTGGTTTTGTGGTCTGGGGTCACAAATAGGTTTCAAAATAACATGAAGATGGGACTAAGAAAAAAAAGTATAACTTTGGAAAAAATAAATGACATTTATATTAATATTACATTATTAGATAAGGAATTCTTTAGCTAATAAAAATACCATCAATAAGTTTGTGTTAAAGAAAGCAGCTGACCAGTGACTGCCTCTTGAAAAACTCTCATACGAATGATTGAGTGCCACCTCCTGGTTCAGTGGAAAATCAATAGTATGATAACAGTTCAAAGCAAAGCTCAACTAATTAATGTTGTTGACACATTGCATTAATGTTATCATTTTATAAAATGTTAATTTTTCAGTCTAGAAAGGAGTTATATTAACTTTATAATTAAACAGGCTGTTTCTCTGTGTTCATAATTGATTGCTTATGACTGAATTCTTATAACTCGTTGATGCTCAGTTGATTGGTATCAGTTTTATAGTTTGATCATAAATACACATACTGTAGGCTTCCAGAAATGCACCATACTGAAGCTGAAAAAACAGGAGAAGTGCCAGGAGAACCTTACTCAGTCCCCTTGATTTCACCCATTGAAAGCTGCCACACAGTCCTGTCTCATGTTCACTCGGCTGCTAAATGAGCTGGTGATAAGACTGTGGTTATTTTGTTAAGCACGTTCTCTGGAAACCTGAAAAAACAACATATTGCACTGCCTGCAAAGCTGAGGTGACGGTTGAGAGCGCTTGGTGGAGATCAGCCAGAATCTATTCTTAGTCCACAGACACCTTTGTGTCTCTTTGTTTCCCACTCAGAGCAACAATACAGGGCTTTTTCACTAATTAATGTAGTCATTTAATTTACACATTTATTTACTTGATTATCTTAATCAAACTTGCAATTATTAATTATAATTATTAATCGTCATGTCATTCATATCTTTATTTATTTTATATAAGTAATTTACGATTATTAGATTGTTAATGCAGTTTTTTTTCATTCATTTGTTTATTACAATTTTATTCACATTTAATGACCTCTTTATTTTAATTATTTATTTATTTTAGTCAGACTTTAGATAGATTGATATTATTTTATGATTTTGTGTTAATAATAGTTATTATAGTGTTAAATTCAGTTTTATGTATTCGTTATTGTTGTTACATTTTTTTGCCATTAATGTATTTATTCATAATGTATTTATATTGATCAATCTTTAACCGTAAAATTTTATTAACACTTTGAACAATTTAATTAATTTAATTTAATTATCTATTTATTACATTACATGAAATATGTTGTACTACACTGCGCCACGGTGGCATAGTGGGTAGCACGCTCGCCTCACAGCAAGAAGGTCACTGGTTCGAGCCCCGGCTGGGTCAGTTGGCATCTCTGTGTGCAGTTTGCATGTTTCCCCCACAAGTCCAAAGACATGTGCTATAGGTGAATTGGGTAGGCTAAATTGTCCGTAGTGTATGAGTGTGAATGAGTGTGTATAAATGTTACCCAGTGATGGGTTGCGGCTGGAAAGGCATCTGCTACGTAAAACATATGCTGGATAAGTTGGCGGTTCATTCCGCTGTTTCGACCCCTGATTATTAAAGGGACCTGACAAGAAAATGAATGAATGAATGAATGAATGTTGTACTACATTACATGTGTGTGTGAATGAGACATTATATGGGTGTTTCCTAGCACTGGGGTTTCACGAGTTGTGTGCTCTTAGTACTGGCTTGCAGCTGAAAGGGCGTCTGCCGCCTAAAACGTATGCCAGAGTAACTGTGAGTTCAATCCGCTGTGATTAATCAGGAACTAAACCGAAGACGAGTGAGCTGTACTGGGTGTGTTTATGTTGATGAAATGTGAGGATTATTTAAAATCCTAACTCTTCCAGTGCCAAGCAAACGACTAAACTCACTCAGTTTGACAAATGTTGCGGCTGTTGGACCACATAATGTATATTTGAGATATTTTCAGGTGATAATGTGTAGCTGTTCTGATTTTTTTATTTTATTTACAGCAATGGTTTCTGCTGTTTAGACAGATGTGAATGCAGGAGGGATGAAAGTAGCTCTTCATGCAAAACTGTTTTGAGAATCTACATATTTGATTTGATTTCTTTTTATACACAATTATCTGAACTCTTGTATAAATGCAATATCATAGCACTCATAGCACTGCAATATGGCTGTATATGAGCACTGGTGGGATACTGGGTACATCACTCTATGAAATGATCATCATTATTATTATTTCCCCTACATTATGGATCCCTTTGGTGTTCTCCTAATCCATGGTTTGCTCCAAACAATGCAAAAGTGCATTCGCGCCACCAGTGCATTTTAAAATAAGCAGTATTTAAATGGAAAGAATGTAAGCAGCTGATCTGTCGTTGAGTCAAAAATGGTGCGAGTTACCGTTACGACGTGTTGGAGAAACACACGTGCGAAGGCTTTTCTCTCAAGCTGGTGTTTTCCAGCATGAGCCCTGGCACACATGTGACCCACTGAATGGTGACTGGAAAGCATGCAAGTGCTACTGTCAACACCAGTACATAAATAAAGCTAAAGATAGCGCCACACCGCCATCGCCAGCGACCAGCTCCGCTTTTTATAGGGATGCTTTGATTTATAAAAGGCAGAGGGGGGGCTATTTTTGGTCTTCTGATGGAAACTTCTGATGGATGCGTGACTGACCCCTGTGGCCTGAGTGTGGCTGGAGATAGAGATTAGTGCAGAGTCTGTGTGTTACTGGAGGACGGCCAGTAAAAGATGTTATTGCAGTAATGGACTCCTGCGGTGGACCTTTCCTTAAGGAAAAGCTTGTCAAGGAAGATGACAGTGATGATGGTTTATCGGAAAGGGGGAAAAATGCAGTAACTTTAGCTGCAAAGAATTGCTTTTCACCCTTGTAAGGCAAGGGTCTGTATGGAAATCTACTAGTACTGTAACAATAATAATTATACAATAATAATTTGTTTTTATTAATGATAATAGCACATTAAAGTATTCAAATAAAACATAAGGTGAAATAGTATAAACTGGTAAATATCATTTCATATTTTATATATTATAAAGGAACTGTAATAATTTTTAAATGTCCAGCCCTTTAAGTAGTATATATTTTAGTCATTTTTTTTATCTCCACATTCAGGATTTTTTTTAATGTGTTTTATGTTTTTTTGCTTTTGGATGACTGAATTTTCTTTGGGATTAATAAATAGAAACAGTATTTACAGTATATTTACAGTAAACATTAATTCGTTTTCCTTTGGCTTAGTACCTTATTTGTTAGGGGTCGCCACAGTGGAATTGTAACGCTAGGAGTGACACTGACAATGGCGGTGAGGATCCAATCGCAGATTTATTAGGAAAGTCGGCAAAGCAGTGGTCAACGGGAGCAAACAGATGTATACAGGCAATCCAGAATCATGGTCGGAGTACAGGCAGAAGGTCAAGAAGGCTGGTATCAGGCAAGGATAACAGGCAAGCAAGGCAAGGATCAAAACACAAAAGACTAGATAAAAGAAACGTGTTGTAATGCCACATACAGTACAGTTAACAATACTCAGCAACGAGGGTGAGTGTATATGCTGCTTATGTAATGCAGTAATCAGTCCAGAAGTAGCTTCAGCTGTGAGAGTCTAATCAGGTGACTTGGAGCAGGTATTTGTGTGTGTTGCATGACTGGATCTGTAGTCCGTGTGTGTGTGTGTGTGTGTTAACCAGCGATCTCTGGCTGTAGATCGCTGGTGATTGGACAGGAATGAACCGCCAACTATTCCAGCATATGTTTTACGCTGTGGATGCAGATGGAAAACACCCATACACTCACTCATTCACACTCATACACTACAAACAATTTAGCTTATTCAGTTCACCTATAGCGCATGTAATTGAACTGTGGGGGAAACCAGAGCACCTGGAGGAAATCGACGTGGGGAGAACATGCAAACACCACACAGAAATGCCAACTGGTCCAGTCGGTACTAGAACCAGTGACCTTCTTGTTGTGATGCAACATATCATTAAATCTGCTCACTATCAGTAATTAAATATTTTTATAAAATAACTGTCCAGTTTTTGGATAAATGTGATATAACTGATTCCAGTCCATTGAATTGTTAGAAAACAATGTACACCGAGGTGTAAACATCACCACTTCAGAATCAAGCATTCAACAGATCTGTATTATCTATACAAGACTCAAGTAAAGTGATCGTTTGGTAAAACTCAAGCATTTTCCATCCTTTTTCTTAAACTGGAATGATACACAACATGTATAATTCAATACACTGAATCCATTATTAATGTAAAACAATGCAAAATTATTAAATGTGATGGGCAACATTTGATCACTGTTGTTTAACCTTACGTTAAACATTTTAACCACTAACAGAGTTTACATTTTCCACCCTTTAGAGCTTTAGCTCATGATGCTAACCCCAAACCAGAAACCACATGGCATGTCTACAACAGAATGTTATGTATTTTCATATATTATAGAGGCCTCACAATAAGAGTCTGGTTCCAGTCCCGCCTGGGTCATTTGATAATTCTGTGTAGAGTTTGCATGTTCTCCCTGTGTTTGTGTGGGTTTCCTCCGGGTGCTCCGGTTTCCCCCACAAGTCCAAAGACATGAATTGAATAAACTAAATTGGCTGTAGTGTATTAGTGTATGTGTGTGTGTGTGTGTTTGTGACATGTCAGGACACAAATCTGTATAATGACACAGGTATGACAAAGGTATTACTACAAGGAGGTGAAATATGAGGACATTGGTGACGTCCTCATTTCTCAAAAAGCCTATAAACCCCACAGAATGAGTTTAATCAGAGAGTAAAGCTGCACACAGTCTCCTGTGATGGTTGGGGTAAGGTGGGGTGAGGGCAATATAATATACAGTTTGGACAGTAGAAAATGAATGGAAACCTATGTTATGTACCCACTTTTCACAAAAACAAACATGTGTGTGTGTTTGAGTTTGTATTAGATTAGATTAGATTAGATTAGATTCAACTTTATTGTCATTACACATGTACAAGTACAAAGCAACGAAATGCAGTTTAGGTCTAACCAGAAGTGCAATAGCAGCAAGTGCAGAATACAGGTATAAATTATAAGGTGCAGTTATAGAAAAACTATGGTGATATTTACAGATGGATGTACTATGAACATTATATACAGGTTGACTTGGTTATGAGCCCAGATTTACAATAAATGATTGTACGTACAGGTTGATATTAATAATAAGAGTGCAGATAAACAATTACAAATGTATGTGTACAGTGGGTGTATACATAATTACAAATGTACATGTACAGTGGGTATGTACAGTTCAAATAAATGAATCAGTGCAATGCAGGTTGCTTATTAATAATCAAAAATGTGCAGATAAACATAATTACAAATGTATATGTACAGTGAATATGTACAGTTCACATAAATGAATCAGTGCAGTGTAGGTTGCTTATTAATAATCAAAAGTGTGCAGATAAACATAATTACAGATGTCTATGTACAGTGGGTGCGTACAGTTCAGATAAGTGAATCAGTGCAATGATAAGTGAATCAGTGCAATGAATATGTGCAATTTTTAAATGTGCAAATGTTCAGTAGTGCAGTAACTGTGAGGAGTATAAGTTATGAGGAGAGTGGGGGGTGAGTGTGGGGGTCAGAAGAGTCAGTGGGTGGCAGAGTTCAAAAGGGATACAGCTCTGGGGGAAAAGCTGTTCCTCAGTCTGCTGGTTTTAGTCCGAGGAAGCCTGAAG
>CAIGQQ010040079.1:1737704-1754127 GCA_903798035.1 Danio albolineatus | reverse complement strand
TGTCGGCTTAGTCTCTTTATTAATCTTATCCTGCATATGTTTTACGCAGCGGATGCCCTTCCAACCCATCACTGGGAAAGATCTACACACACACTCACTCGCACACATACACTAGGGCCAATTTAGCTTACCCATTTCACCTTTAGTGAATGTCTTTGGACTTGTGGGGGAAACCGGGGCATCCGCAGGAATTAATAACTTTATTTTAATAACTGTTTTTCTTTTTTTTTGAATAGGTGCTTATGCTGTCCTTTTAAGTAAACATTATCTGATTTGCTATTTATATTTGTGTACGAAAAATCATGCATGCCCATCAATACATATGAATGTTTAATTTTTGTGGCGCTTTTTTTATATTGTGATCATATTTTTTTTAAAATATGAAGCAAGGTGTATCTTCATGCACAAAATACAGTGCCAAAATCAAATACCACAAATAGATTATTAAAATAATTTTATTTTGTACATATTTAACATACCTAATTACAATATAAAACATATGAAATCCTGCCTGCACCCCAAACACATCCAAAAGAAAATCCCTGCCGTCTGAGCTGGATGTTTTCCAGGAGTTGAGTCTAAATACGGCTCTGAGCTGTTGGAGAGCTTCCGTCACTCTCCTGCCAGAGATTCCATTAGGAATTACATTAATAATAGGAACTGTTTTTTTTTAAAGTGTGCACAGTGTGATCCATCAGTCATTTCAACCTCCACACATTACTGTAAAAGCATTTATAAAGTTTCACTGCCAGGAAACAAAAGTCCCACTACAGTCTGCAAAGACGACTTACTTCATGGAATCACAACAAAATCAAAAATAACACAGTGTAATCATGCAACTTCAAGCGGCAACTGAGTGCAACCATCTACCTTACTATGAAGAGCTTAAATGACACGGCGCATGCCCTACCAAAAGTTAAGAGCCCCAGCTGGAGACAAACGGGTTAAATTTCAGACTCCTGGATTACTGATCTGTTCTTACTGTATGCACCGGTGAAGAAGCAGGCGACAGTGGGCTTACCAGACCCACAGCCTGGACCCTTTGAATCTACAACGAGGATCTGTTTGCACAAGCCTGATCAAGGTGGATGAGAAGAGATCTAAAAATGTAGAGCCTAGGATTCAAAGAGCTCAATGTCAGTCAAGCTGTGTGTTTTAGGTCATGGGCCAAAACCTTTAAGCAGCGGTCAAGAGACAGTGACATGATTGAACAAACCCAACACCCTTAATATACGTCTGAACTTCGAACCTGATCCTAGAACAGTGTTTTGAAGATTATACTTCATCATATTTGGTGGTTTTGAAGCTCCAGCTCATCGATAAGCAACCAGGTTATTTGAAAGAGGCTCGCACCATCCTGCCTTTCAATGGTTGTGGTGGTCTATAGTTGTTCTCCATTCGATTTCGGTCTTCTTCCTCCTCACCATTAAACAGAAGCGTGCGAAACTTCCCCATCTAAGATCAAACATCACAAAGGAAAAAGAAGAAACAAAAAACACAGCATGAAAAACAAGCTCGGCGCAGCAAAAGAAATCAACTCTGGTGCGCCGTCTTATATAACAGGCTTGATTCTCCATGCTGTGAATCTCCTGAGCTTTTTCCGCTTATAGCTCATCAATCATTTTAATAAGCTGTAGAAGATCAAAGTCTTGTGGCCTCACGCCAGTCACACTAGGCCGCTGCCGCAACTGTGTCGCCAACATGGTAAACTGCTCATGCTTGCTTTAATGCAATTTAGTACAAAGTCTGAGGGACTAGACGAGAGCCGGAGAACAAATCCACAGCAGTCTCTTAGATGGAGTGGACTTGTGGGGGAAACCCACATAGAGTGGAGGGTCTGAAATGTAAATCTCGTAATAAGACACTTTAAAGCAGAGGACACACGCGACAGAAGTTTGAGGTCAGTGAGATTTTGAAAGAATTCTCTAAAGCTCACTTAGGGCTCATTCACACAGAATGTGTTTTTACATTCCTGTGCTAATTTTCCATTGTTTTTCAGTGTAAACACATGCTTGACAGACGTGCATGTCTGTTGTGTGTTTCCACTACACAGAATTTGGCCATTAGAATAAAAAATAATTAAACATAATAATAGCCAAAATTAAAACAGCCAAAATAGCATTTAAATCAAAATTTAGTATGGTTGACCTTTATTGCTTCACACTTTTTTACTGCTCATTTTTTGTTTCATGAATATTGTCCAAGATTTAGTATAAAAGTTACTTGTAAACGTGTTTTCTATGTTAAAAAACAATGCAGTAGTGAAAGATGACTTCTCTATGTCAGATTGTTAAAAGGAAAATATTTCTTAGTATTGGCTAAAACTGATTAGCTGAAGTCACATCGAAGCGACAGCCAACAGAGGATTCTGCTTGGTCTTAAAGCCTTTTTCAATGGGTTATTTTCACTTTTTACTGAATGATTGCATAGCAGTCAAAATAGGACAAATGAGCTCATGAATGGGACAAATTCTGGACCTTTGTCATTGAGGGGTGGGTCTTCCGAACCACCCGAACACCCCATGGCTACGGCCCTGTTTTACATGCAGTGCCACTTTCAGTTTTAAAGCAGGTGTCTGTTCTTTTTACAGGTGCTCAGTGGCTGTATCTCTATACCTTCATGCTCTAAATTGTTCTTTAAAAAAAAAAAAAAAAAACATTCCTGAAAGTTATGTCCCATGAGACCTAAGGGAGGCTTTTATGTGATTAAATATAAACCTAAAAATGTAATGTGAAATAATCAAATAATGAAATAATACAGTTAAAGACTAATGTATTAGCCCTGTTAAACTAAACAGTCGGAAAAAGGTTTGCTCAATAAACGTAATAATCTTTTTTTCTTTTTATAAAGCACGTTCAACCATCCAGCACTAAAAGTACATTTTAAAGTGTAAGAACATTAACATGTAATTACATTTCAGCATTCCACAAACAACCCCAAGAGCTTCTCTGCAGTAATGTGACTCGCTAATGTAACATCATTTGATCAAATTGTCTTTCAATAGTACATCTCACAGAACAACACAATTTTATGCAATACACAAATTACACTTCATTAAAGATGTTTTATAAACCTGGACATCACCTTTTTGAAAGGGACTCTATATATTGTATAACTGCAGGTTAACTATGTTTACGCAATGTCCACCGTATATCCAACATATACCTGTACAGTAAATCCAACATAGATAACCTATAAACAATATAACCTGCTAATCTTACTCTTTAAAAAAACACAGTAACACACACTTTCACATTACTTTCCTAAAAATAACAAACACATTTATTTACTTTTAAAAAAGTGACTTAAAATTGTAATAAAACTTTCACCCATCCCTATTTAAGACAATGTTTAACTGTAAAGCAACTGTATGATTTCAAATCACTTTTTTTTTTTTTTGGTAAAAAATTCCACAAAACAGAAGTGCGTCCTATAATCTAAGATCTAAAAAGACTTAAGAAAACGGTGACATTTTAAAGTGTTGTCTCTTCTCAAACAAGGCCTTTAATTACACACTTTAAAAACTAGAAATCCTGAGGATTGTGTTAAAGGGAACTATTATGCCACTTTTTACAAGAGGTAAAATAAGTCTCTGATGTCATTTAAAAAAAGTGTGCTTGTGAGGTTTCAGCTCAAAATACCTCACACCTACAAATACCTAGCCTGTTTTAGAAATCTTCAAAATCCAAATTGTGCCATTTTGGTGATTAACACTGTAAATTCCAATGAGATTGTGCTATCATTTAAAAAGAGGGCGGAGCTACAAATGCCTGTGTGTCAGCATAGTGGCAGATTCAGAAACAAGACTAATATCCTAATGAGGGAGGATCCGTCTTTCGCATGAGACGTTAAACCGAGGTCCTGACTCTCTGTGGTCATTAAAAATCCCATGGCATTTCTTGTAAAGAGTAGGGGTGTAACCCTGGTGTCCTGGCCAATATCCCTCAATCAGGCCTTATGATCATGGCCTACCAATCGTCCCCATCCACGGAATTGGCTGTATCACTGTCTCTCTCCACTCCCCCTATAGCTGTTGTGTGGTGTGGTGAGACCCCCCCTTATGATTGTAAAGTGCTTTGGGTGGATGGCCACACACAATTAATGCACTTTATAAATACACATTACATTACATCATCACTAATGGGCAGGGCTTTCTCCTTTTGTTGACATGTAGGAAGAATGTCAACCAAAGTGTTTCTGCAAACTGTATTTATCAAATCTGATTACAAAAAAATACATTTTTACCATTAGAAGCTGGTTATATTCACAGACTGTTGCCACACAACTGTGTTTAAACCCCTTATACAAGTGATTTTTGTATAATAGGTCACCTTTAAACATTACAACCACTGTAATATGTCATACTGCTTTTTTAATATTAACAAACACTAGAATCATTTACAAAATCACATCAACAGCTATAAAACCAGACATTCAATCACATCAGAAAAGATGAAATCCTTTCTGGCTAGATCCACAGTCATCGATGACATACCGGGATATTGTGGATTATCCCTAATTTACATGACTACCAATGATTTTGATTCAGCCCGAGTTTCCCACATCCATCTCCCTCCACAACCATTCATTTTCATAAACCGACATCTGTCAGTAGACCAGATGATGGCCATGACCATCCCTAGCAATACCGTTTCAGAAATAAGGTGATTAATCAGTTTACCATCTGATCAAAACTAAAGAAAACATCAGACACCCACCTGCTTCTCTGACACATAAATAGGCTCTTTCAGCACAATCCACGTGACGCTCTCATACAGCGGAGGAGTGGTGAGAGAGCCCGGGTACGTCCAGTACTCGAGACTGTTCGGCAGGAGGCACTTTGGGTTAAAGCCCTTAAAATCAGCAACGCTGCCCTACAAGAGGAAAACAAGCAGTCATACAATTACTGCACTGCTCTGTTCTCAACATTATCATTTTGCACCAATATTTTGATTAGAGATCATCTAATTTAAAGTTTTCAGTAAACAAATCTTATGGTACTGATATTTGGTGGTGATCTTTGAGGAAATCTATCTGTACTGTACATAAAATGTAAGGCAAGTAAGAACAATGCAAGAAACTGCGTAACAGAAATTGTAAAAAATAAAAAATAATTAAAAAAATAAAATGCAGAATATTAATTCAGTAACGTCAATCAAAAACAAATAAACATAGACACAGACACATAGACACTGTGAAAGAGGTGTTCGTTTGAACACTTAGAAAATCATTAACATATTTCAAGACAAATATTTCCAAATTAAATCACATGCAAAGAGGCATCTGGGTGTTTCCACATTCAATCAGATGCAAAAAGGAGATTAAAGTAGTGCTTCCCGAAGACCTGTTCATTCATCCCTTTTGTCCAAATCAATGCTTTCCCATTTACTATGTAAATAACGTACCTTGAATCTAACCATATACAAGGCATCTGTTATTTGATGAAGCGCTCTGTGCTCATCACCTGTCTGAAACAACAACAACAACAACAACAACAACAACACACACACAAAATCATTTCTAGATACATTTTTAGAATGAAGATCAGCATGTAGTGTGTGAAACACCTGCACCAAAACAGTTAGAAAATTGTACCAATAAAAGTTGAAATAAGGAGAGGTTTACAACCTAAAGCATTATTGTGTTTACTTATTAAGTTTTGACCAATTTTACACATGAACAAAAACAAATCATGGTTGGTTTCAATAACATTTTCTCTTTTTAAAACTCAACAAATTTTTAAAGAATAAAGAAGATGAAATACAGAATTGATCTTAATGGATCTTCGGTGGATCTTTATAAACATTATTTTATTTTCTACTAAATGAAAAAAAATTAATGAGGCAAAAAATGTCTGTGCAAAAATAATTTATTAAAGTTTTTTTCTCATAAAAAACTTTTTTTTCTGGTTTCACTGACATATTTTTATAACAGTTTTGGTTAAGTCAATAATTAGAAACAATATTAATTGTGTCATGTTGTGTAAAGCATTGTTGCATATACATATATTTCTTAAGAACACAATTCTTAAGTAAGTAAGGATTCCAATGAGACTAACTTCCAGAAAGATGCCAAGAACCGCCAGGCCATCAGGAGCAGCTGCGGCCTCACCGAAGGACTTGTACTTATTGGCGTTCCAGTGAACCAGATGAAGCTGGACAGAAACAGAGAGAGTATGTGTTTATGCCACAGGATTGCAATAATGAAGACGGTGTAAAAAAAAACAAAACATTACAGCAGAAAGAGATCCTCACCTCAGAAACAAATGTTTTTCCAGCAACCGTATGTTCAGAGCCACAGCAACCCTTGCTTCCCCAGTGGAAGTGAAACTGTTTAAGCCTGTAATTATTTTCCAGAGGACCTCCTGCGATCACTGCACAAGAAGAACAAAAAGTTTAAAGGGATAATTAACCCAAAGATGAAGATTTACTCATCCTCAACTGTTTTTCTTTTTATTTGATTTTTGGCAGACCTGTCCCTTTAAGAAACCAGTCACACAGAATCCATAGAAAGAAGAAGAACTAGAGTGAAAAAAACAAATGCAAGGTGCTACATTTAACTACAGTGTCATGCCATGTCAGATGCTGCAAAGGATGCGAGACACGTCTGTCTAGCATGTTTACATATGAAAAAACTATGGAAAAGCAGCTTAAAGGGATAGTTCACACAACACTGAAAATTCTGTCATTTACCTTAACTTGTAACAAACCTGTTTGAGTTCCTTTCTTCTGTTGAACACAAAATAAATTATTTTGAAAAACTGAAATGGAAAACGGTAATCATTTGCTTCCATGTTATTTGTTTCACCTCCTATGGAAGTCATTGCTTGGTTAGTATTTTAGCTTTCTTCAAAATAACTTTTTTGTGCGTGTTGAACAGAAGAAAGATACTCATGAAGGTTTGGAACCACACAAGGTTGAGTAAATGGTGAGCAAATTTTCATTTTTGGGTGAACTATCCTTTTAAAGGAATGCAAAACTGTGTGAACAAACCTTGACCTGCATGTAAAGTGGGCATCACTTTTTTAAAGAGTCACTCAAAGTGTAAAGAGGGGTAAAAACAACAATGATCTGAAATTGGTGCTTGGTGCTTTGCACACCAAATATGACCAAACACTAGATACAGTTTCTACAAGTAGCTCAGATACTTAGCTACATTTTTCTGTAGGCTGAGATTAACGCAGCTTCTTATGATACAATGTAGCTTTTCCAGTAATAGCTAGCTACTATATAGCTACTTTTTCTAGCGAGTAGCAGAGTGGCTTGCTCAGTACATTTAGTAAACCTGCAATGGTCTGAAGCAGCACAACATCAGTACAGCACAGTAACAACAGCTGAAATTCAATCCAGTTGGCAAGTAACCTGAAGAACTTTTTTTTTTTAAATAGTACCATGTGCTCAATCTAAGTTAATTACTTTAACCAGCTACATTAGTTGCGGTTTTGTACTTTGACTGTTGACAGTCTGAAATAATTGAAAACTGTAATAAAACATTGAGCTTTGACATCATACAGGTCCCAAATATTTTACTTAATGTTTGTTCACATTTTTTTAATATATGCCTTTGAAAAAAGTCATTTCAACGTAACTAGCTACTTTTAAAAAGTAACTTGTAGTGCAGCCAGCTACTTTTTTAGAAGTTTATTTAGACAGTAGTTTAGCTATTTTTCCTGATGAGTAGCTTGTAGCTGATTAATCTACAGTTTAGCTTCTCCAACACTACATGTAACACCAGGTAAAACACACACACACACACACACACACACAAATCAGTCTGATAGCACTGGAGCCAAGGGTCTGTCTCCATTTTTTCTTTTTTCACACTCTATAAACCTGTCACTTTCTGTTATTTTCTAGATCTATTTCTCACAGACTACTTATCATCAATTTCAAACAAATGCAAATGTGGGAGACCAGAAATGCAAATAATTTTGCTGTTCAAATGTTTGGCAAATTCTGACCTGTGAAATCATATTGATGACATATCCACTTCATCGATGAATAAAATAATGCACTTAAATGGCTTTATTCAGACATAATTTTTTTACCATTCATGTCATCCATGTGTTGCTACAAACCTCACACTGTAAAAAAATGTAAAGACAAAAAGTCAAGATAACAAATATTTTAATGTTGCTTTAACTTATTTTAAGTTGATCAAGTTTCAACCACTTTTTTTTTACATTATACAAAGTTTAACATAATATTTTAGTCAGTTTGACTGATGACTAGAACAAATTCAAGTAAAAATATGTAAGAATTTTAGTCAAGGGTCTTTTGAGGAAAATTAACATTTCTTTCACACACAAAAAAATCTCAGTGACCTTACATGAAAAGAGCTTTTATGAGAGGAAATGAGTAAGGAGAACTAACCATTCAACAGTCAGATAGTGACAGAAAGATTTCTAAAGCAGTAATAATGTCACGCCTCTGAAACTAACCTGATCTCTCATCAGTGTCAACGAACTCCACCACCACTGAATGGCCATTGTTAGATATGCTGAGAGAGGTGCAGTTGTTGTAAGACAGTGAGATGGGAGAAAGTCTGGCATCAAACACAGCTTCTGAAGGGACTATGTCAATAGGTGACTGGCGATTTCCCTCAGCTATGGGATAATCTTTGTGCCATGCCGATGGACCTATTTAAAACACACACACACAATACACAACCAAACAAACATAAAATTGAGCACAGTGATTAGAAGATATGGGTATGTATGAGTCTTATCACTATTTATATTAAGACTGTATATATGGTTAACTTTTTCCATTTGACTTTTTATCATTTCTATTCAATTTGACAAAGATGGTCAAATTAAATTTCACTTTATTTCATTTTTTTTTTAATTGATGTAACATTTGCAGATCAGATTATGCAAAAATATGCAGATTATACATATATATATACATACAAATATAAAATTTGATAACATCTTGATTTGTAAAATCTATCTATCTATCTTGTAACTTTATGAGGGAAAATATGATTAGTAATTATTAGTAATAATTCATAATCCAACCAAAATCTAAAACTAAACTAATGAACAATTGTTAAAACAATTTTTTTTTTCTAATGTAGATTTACAAGCTTTTTTGTTGTTGTTGTTGTTGTTGTTAAACATGGTGTTTTTTAGGCATGCAGGTTACACACGACACATCTTATATTGTTGAGTGTGACCCAACAACATTGTCTTCCAACGTTTGTGTCAGTGAGCTGTATTGTCTTAACATCACATCCAGCCTGTTATGTTTAAGCACCAAACGATCCCTTTAGAAGATCACTGGGCTAATCCCGCATTAACAATAGATTGGGCAGCCAAATGTTACACTAACTCCAACGACAGATGACTAGGCACATTAATGGATGATTGAACAAACATAAACATAAAACAGCTGCTGGTCAATACAGAATCTGTCTCAGTGTTCTTGAACATAACAAAAAAAGCACTTTACAGTTCGAGTGGACCAGATTTTTGCATATCTCTAAAATCAGGTCCTGCCTCCAAGTACTGTCAAAACAGTAAAGTCTTGCTATGACAGGTTTGACAGACAGTACTTCAAGATGAGACATGATTTTAGCACACCATCTCTACCTCACAGTCTGACAGCTAGGGGTGGTGAAGGATGATCTGCCCAAGCAGTCAAATAAATCCCGAGAGGGTGCATCTTTCCAGAGAGGAAAACGATTATCTTTATTTTAATTGTATATATAATGTTGTTTATATTGTGGTTCATGTTATTATATTGCAGATTGTACATCCCAAGAAGGAAAGGATGTTCAACAACACAGAATGCATCAGTCACATCGAATAAATTCAAAATAATGACACACACACACACACACACACACACACACACACACACACACACAAAGAAAATAAAATCAAAAGTAGCAAACAATAGTTTCAAAAATAAAACAATGTTCACAGCCAGTAATAATAGTTTTTGGTGTTGTTTTTTGTGGTTTACTGCATTTAACTCGTAGAAATACATATCATAAAATTTTGCCTGGCTACTTCATCACCAAGGAAAATGATTAGCTGTGCGATTCTTAAATCATAAAATTGTAGCCTAAATTCCCTAATGCATATTTTTAAGTTGTACTGATGTTGTTGGCACGATACTGGCCCATTTCAAAAGTTGTTGGGTTTTTTTCATCCTATTTTTTATTTGAACTCGCTACAACTATTCTTGTTAACCAGGGTTTTAGACAAAAAAACTCTTTAAAATACGTGCACAGTACCACATGCAGAAGTTCAACAGATACGGTGTTCTGCGGTGGCCAAACCGATTTACAAAACCGACTTCAGTCTGATGGCTTCAAGGAAAAGATGTGGATTCGGACGTTATTAAATTGCCACACTTACCGTTGTCCTCTCCGTATCCCCAGTGATGACCCGTCATTGTTCCTCTTCTCCAAGCAGCGGGTGAGCTGTCGAAAGAGCGCAGGTGTCGAGTGTGTGGAGAAATGCGTGTGTGTTTGTGTTGGCGGGTTGAATATACTGACAACGGTAACAGGTGAATGAAGAGCGATGATTGACAGATGAGCTGATCCGCTCAGGCTCCGCCTCCTTTAAAGCCGATTGCTCTGTCGAAGATTTCTGTCTTCATCTGAACACTGATCAGTCTTCCTATTTAGACTGTAGATTGCAAATGAACGAGTTTTTGTTCTTTATCTATTGAAAGAAAGAGAGCCTCACTGAGTCTACACATATAGCTAAGCGTAAAGGGAGCAGGAATATTT
The DNA here is from genome assembly GCA_903798035.1 of Danio albolineatus. Lineage (NCBI taxonomy): Eukaryota > Metazoa > Chordata > Actinopteri > Cypriniformes > Danionidae > Danio > Danio albolineatus. The sequence goes on along the minus strand of CAIGQQ010040079.1, from coordinate 1,743,384 downwards.
ATGGATATTGTGAATTGGTCATTTTGGTATGTTTTGATATCAGATTTAAAAAAAAAACATTTTTATTATTATATAATGAAACTTGGGAACGGTCACACTTTATTTTGATGGTCCGTTTGTTGAACTTTACATTGCAACTAATTACCGTTAGTAGACAGGTTAAGGTTAGGGTTGGGGATAGGGTTAAGTTGACATGTACTTGCAAAGTTTCGTATAGTCAGTTAAATGTGTGTTGAATGTCAGTATCAACAGATAATAAACAGACAGTCTACTAATACTCAAATGGACCATAGAAACTGATACCATTCCCATATGGCACAAAAATGACTACGAAAGAGGAGAAGGATAGGAGAGGTGACAAAAGGATCCACACCAAACCATGCATATTCTTTCCACACACATATATAGCTTAATCTGTGAGATTTTTTGTAAAATAAAATGGGAGCTTGCAGCTAGCACCTTAACATTGTCACAATACCACTGAGTTAATCTCTGACAAATTGCAATGTTATTTAATTTAAATTTGCTTTGACTGTTGCTGTAAATCAGTGTTAACAAAAATAATAATAATAAATTTCATTTTAAACATTGTATTAATTGAAAAATAATGTTTGTAGTAGGTCACCTATTTAGGTTTTTGTGATGCAAACATCAAAAGCAATCAGCCTAACAGAAAGTTACCTCACAAATCACTGCTTCCAGTTAATCACTCCCTACATAGCAAAAATCTTTGGCCCAGCTCTGGCCCACACAATCAGGTTTTTGCTTTGCCCACATGCCACACTGAATTATGTTACATGACTAAACCAATTCTGGCTTCCAGACAAGGGCTAAACATGGACCATATCTGGGTCAAGTCACAGCCAAGTTAATAACTCATAACTGGGCCTGAACTGGGCCAGATTGGTTGGTGTGTCACGATTGCAATGAAACTGATAAACCCATGAAGCATTGCGCTTTAGGCACACTATGGGCATGCTTTATCTCAAAGTGATCTGACTGGTAGAGTTTTTTTATTTACTCAAAAAAAAATCTTTATTTTTTTAATGTTTTTTTCATCAAATAAATTTGTAACATCTGGGCCAAATACTACATGTTACATCTGGCCCAAATCTTGGGTGCTGCCTTAAAGACGGTGCCACCTCTGCCAAACACAGGCCATGTTTGGCCCCATACTGTATGCCAATGGCTGATGAATGCCTGCTGTGCCAGCTTTATGCCAAATCTGGGCCGGAATTCTTTGCTTCCTGGGCTGGCATGCATAAAATGTTCTGAATCAAACCTTACAACTGGGTCATTGCGTTGTTCAGCTGTTTAAAGATCAGATAACTGTCTACTTGAGGGCAAATCTGGGGCAAATCTTAATGAATTGGATAAAAATCACAATTTTACTATGAAGCTAGTATAGTCTATGTTCAAATATATTTCTATTCATTTATAATATAGGGGATTTTTTTCAGGTTTATTTTTATTTTTATGGAACCCTCAGATTTCAGATATATTTAAACCTCAGTTAAATGTTATCATATCATAACAAAGTATACATCGATGAAAAGATCAATATAGACAAACGATGATGTCTATATATCAATTACAAATTGAGTATTGAAAACTTTCCTTTTTATCGTTGTCTTCTGTCTAGTAAGTGGTCCCTGTGAGACACGTTTGTTCAGCAGATTCTGCTACAAACATCTCATACGTCATATACCAAGTTAGTAGTCAGTCAAGAAGTTGTCGAGAAGTTGTTGTGTGTTCAGCAGCTGCCAGAAGTCTGTGATTTGAGTTTATCATTTTATAATTACACATATTTCTTAAACAAAACACATTTCCCCCTTGGCAGTTTGATTTATGACAGATTTATGCTTTTTTGGAAACCTCAAAAGGGTCAATACCCAACACTATTATACAGCATGGAATTGTTTCATTCATTTATTCATTTTCTTTTCGGCTTAGTCCCTTTATTAATCCGGGGTCGCCACAGCGGAATCAACCGCCAACTTATCCAGCATTTGTTTTACGCAGCGGATGCCCTTCCAGCCGCAACCCATCTCTGGGAAACACATCCATACACACACATTCCCACTCATACACTACGGACAATTTAGCCTTACTCAATTCACCTGTACCACATGTCTTTGGACCCGGAGGAAACCCACGCGACCACGGGGAGAACATGCAAACTCCACACAGAAATGCCAACTGACACAGCCGAGGCTTGAACCAGCGACCTTCTTGCTGTGAGGCGAACGTGCTACTCACTACGCCACCGTGGCGCCCTTGTTTCATTTTATATTATTTTATTATATTATTTATTCTTTAATTAATTCGGCTGAGTTTGTCTAAAAAAAAAAAGTCATATACCGAGGATAATGTGAGGATGGTGTGATGGGGTGATTTTCATTTTTTGGGTGAACCATTCCTTTAAGACTTCTTTTTATTTTTTGCATTAGTTGGAACTTGGAGGCAAAGACTAAAATTAAAGGTTTAAGCCATATATGATCATTGCATCCTACAATTTTTATAACTCTTGAATCTGCCAAAAAAAGAACCTGTTACCTTTTTTAAGTTGTTCTTTTTTTTTAAAAAATTCCCTTTTACAATATTCAAACTATTTACACCTTACAGGCAATTAGTGATTGTGGGTTGTTGCAATACTGCTGCAAGACACTTTTTTCCAGTCAAATAATATATTGTCGTGAGCAGTGAAGTCATACTAGTCAGAATAGTAAATTAGCCTCATGTAAAAACAGCTGTGACAGCAACAAAAAATGTAACACCAGCAAAATGTGTACCGTGATGAGACATGTACACACATTAACAGCTAGTGTTACTACAGAAAACAATGCTGCAATGTGATGCAATAAAAATAACACGTTTGGGTCAAAGCTGCTGTCTGAGAGACTTACGTAGCTCAACTAGAACTGTAATTTACTAAATAAATGACACCACAATATAGCGTAAAACAGAAGCTTTTAGATTTCAGAACCAAACAACAGTTTGTGGACACACCGTGCAGCACAGTTATTGGGTTGTCAGTGCAGAACAATAAATTAATTAACAATAAAGTCAAATAAATGAAACCAGAATGTTCAGTAAGGTTGTACTCTGTTACAAATTATAATCATAAAATATGATCGTTTAAATTATATTGCACATTTGATGAATCGCAGTCGAGTTATCCTGCATCCCCTGCTCTCTACTGCATCTGTACTGGACTTTACAATCTTTTTAGGTTGTTTGTTTGTTTGTTTCCAGAAGGACACTGAAGAGGTGGATATCCTCAGGCAAAAAGCTGTCATGAAGGTGCCCAGTGGTTTTTTTTTTCTCCCTCCATCTATTATTGCCCTCAAGTAACATTTTCACACCGATGGTGGATGACAGCGAGAGATTCTGAGCAGGACTCAAAGCTAAGATAGCTTTGTGTTGCTACAGTAGACCAACTGTAGTCACAAACAGATGGACTCCTAAAATTCATGTGAAATCAAAATGAGAAATCTTTATTTTGCTGGTGCACATTTGTTCTTTAGGTGAACAATTAGTCCATGCAAATGAATCAACTGGAAAAAAAGGTTGTTTTGGTCATCTTGAATCAAATCTGACCATTTTTTTACACTTTGGAGTGTTTTTTTTTCTGTTTCAGACAAAATAACCTGCCCCTCTTACTGTCATATGAGGGAATGACATTCATTTTATTGTTCATTCATTTTCCTACAGCTTAGTCTCTAATTCAGAGGTCGCCACAGCTGAATAAACCTCCAACTATTCCAGCATATGTTTTACTCAGCGGATGCCCTTCCAGCTGCAACCCAGTATTGGGAAATACCCATACACACTCATACACTACGGACAATTTAATTTATTCAATTCAGCTATACCGCATGTCTTTGGACTGCGGGGGAAACCGGAGCACCTAGAGGAAACCCACACGAACAAGGGGAGAAATGCCAACTGGTACAGCCATGATTTGAACCCTCAGTGACCCTCTTGCTGTGAGGCAACAGTACTAAACACTGATCCACTGTGCTGTCTTAAATACATCAACATTCTGAAAATGGTACCAAGAAGAACCAATAAAGAATGTTTCACTGTGAAAAGTAATGTTTTATTCATATTTTTTTTTTATTAAAAACATGCATGGAAGCCAATAATTTTCCTTAATTATTTATAAATGATGACAGAAATATTTGGGTGCACTGTCGCTTTAAAATTAAATATTAGTTCTACAGTTATCTTCCAATGTAGCCTACTACAGTTCCTGAAGTAGGCTACATTGGAAACTTTCTTTAGGCTTACATAAATGTTTTACTGGAATAAAAATGCTCTTCAGATTATTAAAGTATTCTTTACTACACAAAACAAACTCATATGTTTATTCTATAGAAACTTTTAAAACTTCATTTTGAAAATGTTATTTTATAAACTCATAGTATTTTTTTTTTTTTGCGCATACCCTTTAAAAATATATTTTACCCCAAAACGATGAAAGTCCATCACTCACCCTGACTAGTTTCAAGTCCATTTGAATAATATTGTTATTTTCAATGAAGATATCTTGAAGAATGTTGGAAACTGTTAACCGCTGAATTCACTTCAATATACTGTAGTATTTACCTTTGCAATTTCTTTTGTTTTTTCTATTATTAATTAATTACTTAATTAATTTTTTTAAGAATGTCAGTGGTAGGGTTTTTAACATTGTTCAAAATTCATTACTAACAGAACAAAAATGGTAATAGAATCACGTCAAGGGTGAGTAAATGATAACAAAATAACTTTTTTTGCGTGAACTACCCACTTTAATAATGCAAATCCAGAGCTGCAAATCACTATTTCTCAAGCTGCTCGCTGACTCCATCTCGCGGTCACCCTAAAGAAGAGCACCCTGTCTGTCTGCAACGAATCTGCGACCGTCGATCCGAAAATAGTGAAACAGCGGCGCGCCGCTAGGATTTAGCCGTCACAGAGATAGACAGAGGACCATGACAGACCCCAAAACTAGCAAAGAGCAGAAGTATGATCGCCAGCTCAGGTATGTATCATCTGTATGTTCGAAAACCACATAATAATACGGTCCGCATGACTAGTTATTCTGCTTCAGCGGTAAGGTTTTCCTAATGCATAAACACGAACGTACAGAGGCCCGTCGGTCACTGCAAGAGCTTTAATCATTTCATCAAATTCATCATTTTTTAATTCAAAACACAGCAGCGACAGAATGAATTAGACTTCACGTCTAGCCCGTCAACTACAGTAGCAGATCAGAGAACACTAACGTTAGATATATTTCGATTTTGTTTTTTATTTGAATGATTTATTGAGCTACATCAATGTGTTATGATAGGACAACATCTGGCCGAGACACAACTATTGGAACAACTAGAATCTAAATTAAAATCTAGTTAAGTGCTTAGCATTGCATATTGCTAATCAAAAATTACTGAGTGTTGACATTTTTGCAGTAGGAAATACCTCCACTGAACTTGTTCTTTATCTAATATTAACATTTTTTGAAAATCAATCATTTTTGACCCATATAGCTCACAATATTTATTATTATTATTATTATTATTGGCAATTGCCAAATATACTTGTGCAACATAAGACACAAAGTTTTGTGGTCGAAGGTCACATTTATCTGGGATGTAATGCTATTCAGACTGCCTTCCTCTCTACATTTTAT